>JAVSBS010003484.1:90160-152317 GCA_033124195.1 Coracias cyanogaster | reverse complement strand
CGTGGCGGGGCCAGGCCACGCCCCCCCGCCCCTCCCCAGCGGCCGCCCCGGGCCTAAGGCGGGCGGCACCGGCACCGGCACCGGGCTCCGCCGCCCCGGCGTGAGGGGGCCCCATCTCCGCGGGGTGGGGACGCTGTCCGTCGAGAGGGGCCTCGCCGGGAACCGGGGCCCCCGCAGGCCCGGCTCTCAGGGGCGCTGGGGAGCCTCCCCCGGCCTCTAGGCAGCCGGTGCTGGCGGCACCTTGCTGGGGGGCTGGGGCCGGGGGCCGGCGGTGAAGCCTGCTTCCCTGCGCTACCGCAGCCCCTCCTGCGGGCCGTGACCCTGGGCTGTGCTGGGTCCCCTCCCTGCCCTGCCTTGCGTGGGGCCCGGCCGCCCCTGGAAGCCTGGGGCGGGCGGGACCGGTTCTGCACGATCTGGCGGTTCCACAGCTGCCGCGGCTCTGCCCGCCGCGCTGCTGTTACCGCACACTCCGTGCCCCCGGGAGCCGCGCAGGGGCTGCCGCCCTGCCCGGGAGGCCTGGCCGCCGGCTGGAGTTGCCCAACCCTTTGGCTGTGCTGGTGCCGCTGCTCATGGGCCCCAGCGTCCGCTGGCTGCCGAAGCGGTTTGAGTTCAAGGGAACTCCCTCTAGAGAAGGAGTGAGCAGGGCATATCCCTTGGTCACCGGCCATTCTCACTATCTGGTTTACCTCGCCATCCTACAAGCGCTTGTACCGGCAAAGCGAAGGGGAGCAGTAAGCAATCAATGGTAAATGTTATGCTGGAGGCAGAGGCAACTTGCTACATAAGCAAGCTTGCAGCTTCAGTCAAAACCCTGTTGCATATGGCACTGTGTAAGAAAGTCTGATGTTAAGGAGAGGCTGTAATCAGAATACATGATGAGAGGAAATTTGGGCTGAGCAGGTGGGTGGAATATGCAAAGTGATAAGATAATTTGGATCATTGCGGTGATTGCGGCTCACCAGCTGTTTGAGCTCTAGGAGGAGGTGTGACAAAAATCTTTAGGAGGAATTTTGGGGAGTGGAAGGACATCAGTTGGTTTTCCAATAATAATAATAAAGTAATCCTCTATCAGTGTCACTTAGGCACTTTCTGTTATGTGCAAAAAGACTGCCGGGTGAGTGGGGCGGGGGCTGGCGTACGTACAAGTAAAAATGTTAAACAGTTACTGGCTAGCATGCACAAAGGAAACTTTAATGTACTGCTAGGCTAAACAGTCATCTGCTCACCACCCTTGCTAACACACCAGTCAGCCATACAGACTCTGTCAGGAGGGGAGGGGAAGGGTCAGCCTCTGCTGCTCAGTTGCTATATTCTGGCTCCCGGATGGTTTTGTTTTGTTTGTTTTAGGACTTGCGCCTTTTTTATGTTTGTAGTTTTCCTCCTGAGTGCTTGTGCTACTAATGGTCTGTATCTTAAAAATGTTGCCTCTGCAGCTCTACTTCTCTTATCTTGGTGTGGCTCTACTGTGCTGCTTCTAAGACATAACAGCTTCCTCAGAAGTCAGAGCCAAGGTCATGCAGCTGTACTGTATTCAGCATGGGCCTTGGATCAACACTGACAGCTGAAGCCACGGGAAAAGGGCAGGGGAAGGTTGCAGGGAGAGTGTTTTTCTTCAGAAGGAAGACATCTGAAAAAGTCTCCGACTGGCACGAGCCAGGTAGGAGTGTTGAGGCACTGCGGAATAGTTCATGGTAAACTAGATGGGATGGATTCTGAAGGGCTTGAAAAGTGAAAACACAAAGAGACTTTCTGCCATGAGAGAGCTGGGCATTGTAGCCAGGAATACAGAAAGGAAGCGTGGTGCAATGAAAGAAAAAACATTTGGAAAAATGGTGTGAACAGATGGAGGTGGAAGCATGTGACGCTTGTCTAGATGGACTTGACAGGAAGAAGCTTAACTAGTTGATGGTGTGAAGTTGATGGATTGTGTGTTATTTTTACTGGACAGATAGAAATGAAAGGCAGTTATGGGTGAAGTGTTAAAAATGTAGCTCAGATGTTACTCATAACATTGCTAAAGCAGGTGTAGCGGGAAGTAGTCTTTGGCTGTATCTGCATTAGGAAGCCGCTTTTCCTGTTTCTCATTGGGGGAAAAACAGGTCAGTAATGGTGTAACTTTAGATTGTACTGTGTAGAAGCATGTATGCTGCTACTGCTCTGAGTGAGATGGAAGGGCTTGCTAGTAAAAATGCATACACTGGGACTGTACTGGAGATTATGTTGCTTGTCACTGCAGAAAAAAATGTAGGATCTATGTGGGTTTTCATCATCAGCACACCCTTAGAATATGTTTGTCATTATATATTGCATGAAGGCACCTGGAAATTCTGCCAGGTGGATCCAAGGCTTGTGGGCTGTGAGTGTTAGGGTTTCCCTTGTTGGTGGGTTGGGCACCTTAGAGTTGTCTGAGCAGTTTTCTTTGCAATGACAATGTACAAGTAAGGTTGTAAAGAATGGATGAAATATAGAAGGTGCGTGGACGTACTTGCACAAACGATAACTGCCAACGCAAGTGTCGGCAGAGAATAAGTTTCAAGAGGGCTTATAGCAGGAATTTAGTCATGGTGGTTGCTAAAACCTTGACAAAGTCTAGCCCAGCGTGTTTTCCTCCATCTGTTTTTACTAGTGGGCTGCCAGGCTGCTTCTGGGTGGTCCTGGGTGTTTTAATACTGGAGCTTGAACTGGGCCAAGGCACTGTCTGTGTATTGGGATTCACACAGTCCTGAGCTGGGTACAGATTGTCTCTTGCTGCCTGTAACAGACAAGTGCAGGAACCTGTATTTTAACTGTTGAGAGCTGTGTTTTAACTGCCTGTTGCTCAGGTCCAGTATTGACTCTGCAGATTCATTATGTGGACTAAGAGCAAACTTTTCCTGGAACTTCACTGAAGAGTATAATGACTGCTTGGCTTACAATATGTTGCTTTAGAAGCTGCAGTTAACTTATCCTCCAGTCTTGTATGTCAAAGATAATTTTGGAATAATTTTCCTTTAGACTTGAGTGATACACCTGCAAAATACCTTGAAAGACAAAGCATAATCACGCTGGGTCCCAGGTGCCTGCAATTGGTGCTGGGGGCAATTACTAGCCTTGAAATATTTCAACAAGTGAGTCCAATTTTAGTAGCAGTGGCAAGCCAAGAGATACTGGATTCTAAAAGAGAAAGTATCTCAGTTCTTATTGAGAGCTTTTATTGATTGAGGTCCAGGGCTTTGGCATTAACAAACAAATACGGATCACATAATTTGCACTACCTTTTTCAGGTAGGGAATAAATGGTTTACCAAGCAAATCAATATGTGAAAATACCATTTTATGTCATCCGTTTGTTTTCTTTTTATTTAGCCAAGAAGTGTTAAGATTTTTTTTTTTTTTGAGGGGTCCACACTGAAGTAAATAAATTTATTCTTGTTTGGTTGTACATGGGGGTGTATGTAGGTATCTGTAATCTTGAAAACTTCCAGGTTTGTTAACCGAGGTGATTAAATGCATAATACAGTGCTTGATGGGCTGTCTGCAAGATTACAGAATTTACAAGTTCGGGATCCTGATGTCATCATAGTGCAGCTGTGCATTGCTGTTATGTTCTCTGCAGCAGTATTTTTGCTATTATAAGATCATAAGTCTGTACAGGAGCTGAGTGACAATTTGGAGCAGCCACAGTTTTCAATGTGCATACGTCTGGGTAAACCTCAGACTCAAAATGTCAGGTTCATTTTTCCTGAGGGTATTCTAATGAAAAGCTAACAGAGATGTGTTCTCAGAATGTCACATGCTTGGTTGGAATCTCTGCTATGAGTTCTGGAATGAAATGGAAAGGAGGTGGATGACTGGATGTGCTCATCCCTTTCTTCCTGACTGGATCAGCTGATCCTGGGGTTGATGATAGATAAAGCAAGAGTCTGCCTGGACTTCTGTCTGCCATGGCTTTTATCTTCCTGCCTTTGAGCTGCCAGGACTCGTGCTCTGTCAAGCTTTCTTCTAGTTCTAGATGAAGCATCTTGGATCTTTTGAGCACAACAAAGTACTTGTGGCTCTAAAAATCCACACGTGTGTGCTTCTGTTGGCCCGGGGGTGTTCTGCGCAGTCAGTGACTGCAGCAGGATTCGCTTAGCAGCATGTGTTAATGGGACTGACCTATTGACAGAATAAATTATCCATTTGAACCTCAGATGTGGAAAATGCATCAATGCTTTTTAAATGTTACGTGTTTAAAGGATAATTGTTAACTATATTCAGTGTCATTGTTTTCATAAGCTGTCACAGCATGCTGATAATTTGACACCTCTGCAACTTATTTGTAAATGTTTTGTGCATTTAACTGTTGTTTTCTGCAGCTACCTAGAAGGTCTCCATTAGCAAAATGCAGCTTCCTGTTTCTGTCTTTATGACATCTAGAAAATGTAATTGCATAAAGTGAAAAGAAAAAGCCATTTGTGCAGCGTGATCATCATAGGTCATGAAACAAGCGCAGCCTAATAAAGCGTGGGCATGAAAGATGACTTTTACTTTTTCCCCCTTGCTCCTCCATATGATCATTTGTAGAATAGCAAATTATAAACAAGAACATTATTTAATCCTTGCCTCTAGCAGTCTTCTTTATATGTGCTCTGTGCAGCTTTGGTTGAGAGAATATGAATCCCAAGTCTCGTTTTGACAGACTAGAATTTTCACATGATCATGTGATCCCTCTGATGCTCACCCAGCATAGAGGTTTTGTGTCTTGTGAGATTTAGACTTTCTTTCTGTCTTTTTGGAACTGTAGGAAAAGTGTTAAAATGCAGCTCTCAAAGTCCAGGGACTAAGCAGAGTGTATTGATCCATTCCCATTCATGTACACATTTGATGTGAGAACGCTGACCTAGAAGCACTGAGAGTTAGTTTATTAGTTTTGACATTGGGATTTGTTAGCTGTAATTCAATTAGAAGCAGGCTGATGGATGTGTTTGTGTGCTGGGGCTGGCAGCTGCTTTAGGTTCAGAAACTTAGAATTCTACAATGGGAAATTTTGTGCAATCTTGGGTAAGATTTGTGTTGCTGGGCTAAAAGTGACATCGTTCTTGATTTGCCTTTTAATAGATTCCTCTCTGTTTCCAATTATGTTTCTAATTAGAATAATGTCTTATTTCCCACGGCAGATTAAAATAATGCGAAGTCTGTAAAAGAAGCTATCAAGATGATTGAATGATGTTTTCTTTTTCATTTGTTAAGACTGAAACCTTAGCTGGATATATCTTAGTTGGATATATAGACCTACTAGTCAACTGGAATAATTTTGGTATTTACAGAAGATTCTGGTGCAGTAGCTGCTAAGCTTTCTTCTGTCAATGTGTCTTGGAGCTGTTTCCATTCCATCCCAGCACACACACCAGCCCTTAACCAGCCAGCTCTGCACACTCCCTTTCTAGCGGGAAGACAGAACACCTCACTGCCTTTCTGTAGAACTCTCAGCTATTCAGGGAGGTGATCTGCTGCCCTCTCTCCTACCCTCTGCTTTCCTATCTGGGCAAAACCCCTTCCCTTTACACCTCAGGGAGGCTCTTTCAAAGCAGTATTATTTCTCCAGGCCCAAAGATGTTTTTCTGTGACCTAGAACTGAGATTTACAGCTCAAGGGATGGATGTCTGAATAACAGACTCGGGGAGCTTGAGAGTCCTGGTTGGAAACATAACTGTAGTTTAAGACAATCCAAAGCTGTCTGCAGTAGAAAATGTAGCAGAGATCTGGAACTTGTATTCAGTAGTTGCTGGAATTTGCTCTTTGAGGGAAGGGCAGATCTAGCCATGCTGTGGTTGTGGAGGGGGTTCAGGCGGTCTGGGATGGAGGCTAAATCCAAAGCTGTCTCCATGGCTGCCAGCTCAGAAAGCTCTGGGGTCTGCTATGTGCTGACTTCAGTGAACTTACTGCTTTATGCATAATTTAGCATGGCTGAGTGCAGCTATCGCAAGAGCCTGCCCATGTTTTTCTGGAGCATGACTTAAGTCAAGCCTCTGCCTGAGGTACGGTGCTGCTGTGTGTATAATTACCTTTGGAGGTATGGGAGGAAGGTTGGGAGCTCAGGGGTGGGAGAAGGGATGGCATTCCCTTTCTGCTAAGTACTGCTGAGGGTGCTGCAGTGATAGAGGAGGTTAGAGCAGTGTTAAAGCTGTGATGCTTGCCAGAAAAATCTGTGATTGCAGATAAATACATATTTGCAAGGTCAGAGTGGTGGTGTGCTTTGTAGCATTAGACATGAGGGTGGGAGTACATGGCAAATCGTGTGTTCTGACTCAGGGTGACTGTCACAGAAGGTTTAGGTCTACAGCTATGGCTGTTGCTTTTTGCAATGGGTCATTTTGTAGTAATAATACTTCTTTTTTTTAAAAAATAGGATAACCAGTAAGCATGAGACACTAATTAATTATAGTAAAACCTGTTTGTGTTTCTAGAAAACCCTTTGCTGTCAAATGGATCAGGAAATTGATTTGCTTTAAAAAAAAAAAAAAGTCCCCACAAAGCTTCTCCCTTGTGTTCCTCCATCCTCCTAAAACTGAACCACATGGGATGCGTTTGAGGCTGGGGTTCTTCTCTTGGCTTGATTTGCAGAGCAGCTGGCACAGCTGAGGGACACCAAGGTGCAGAGATAGGGATGAGCAAGGGTGGCAGGAGTGCTTTAGGGAGTCTTTGTAGCCAAATGTTCCCTAGTGTGATGCCACCTGTGTGAGGATGCTGCCTCAGAGTGCAAAAGCAGAATTTGAACTGCTTTGATAGGCAGCAGATTGAGCAGATAAGAAAATATTTTTTCAAACAGTTTCAGGAGCTTTTTGGTACAAGATGTCCTTGAGGCTTGACCAGCATCAAAAAGGACCAGCTATCCATCTGATAACAAGTATCACAGTTCATGCAGTGAGATTAAAACATACATACTTTTCTAGATGTAAACTGAATTGGTCTGGATGGTGAGTCAGTTCCTGGCAGAGAGGAATTAAGAAAATTTATCCGTAAGGAGCTTATTCTATATCTGCCTGTCTGGACTTTTGCGTTGTTCTTTGAAATGAGATATAGGACAGGATGTGAGCTTTGGTCTGATTTCTTATCTGGTTATAGTTATTAAAGCCCCTACTTTGAGCTTGTGAGGGACTATTATTATTTCAGTGCAGTGAAGAAGTCTTTCATGGTTGAGGCAAGCCAGATATGCCTTGAGTAAAATTTCAAGTTTCCTTAGGCTTTTTTGTCTATTTGTACCTTCAGGGTGTACAGCATGGCCCAAACAGAGAAGAAAGGTGGGCTGCTTCGGAAATCTTCAGCCTCCAAGAAGCCATTGAAGGAGAAAGTTGTGTTGATGTATGATGAGATTTTCACGGTAAGGACTTGAACATCTTCTTTCTGAAGTGCTGTGTTACATTTGCTTGTGCTGAGGGCTCTGCATGGTGAATTCTGTTCCCAAGGTAAAAACTGCACAGTGCAGGCACATGCTTCAGGCTCTCCTACTGTCATGCAGAGTTGTTTATTCTGCTCTCTTCCTTAATGTCACCTCGTCCTGTTGTCTACCAGGACCATTTGTGATCTATGACTTTTCAAGTATTTATCAAAAAATAATCCAGAAAATAAGCAGATGTGTCCTAATTGGGAGCTGCTTCTGTTCGTCCTTCAGTTTCTGGGAATCTGTGTAGATAGAATTCTATACTATGAGATAATTTGGTCATCCAGTGGGATGGTGCTTACTCTGAGCTACTCAGGATAGTGATTTTCTTTAGATTCTGCCTGGATGATTATTTCTTGTTTGCTGTCATGGCTGTTCCTTTTCCTTGCAGACAGAGGACCCGAGTAAAAGCAACCCTAGGTTTTGGGAGGAGCTGTTTCTTATGAAGGTAACAGGAATTGAACATCCTTTGATTTGCTGCTGCTGTTCTGCCTAAGAAGTGGCAGACTGTCAGAGCAAGGTCTTGTGTGTGAGGTGTCAGTGGTTGTATAACATGCATGAACTGCTTCTTAACCTGACAGGTCAACTTGGAATATCTAGAAGGCAAGCTGGAGGCTCTGGATGGGGAGGAGTTAATGAAGATTAAAGATAACATCAACTGCTTGTTTCAGCACTGCATCCAGGCACTGGGTGAGGAGCACCCGATCAGAGTGGTCAATGCATTACAGGTACCATGCTGCTCTCTTTGGTTCTGGTGAGGCAGTATATTTGTTGCTGGTATCAAACAACTTGGAGTAATTTATTTGCTTCTGAGAAGTGATGTCTACAGAGCAGTTGCTACTTATTGTCTGTGGAGGTTGCAAACATTTGTAACCTCCACATTTGTAGTCTCTTTAGTCTTTGAAGAACAATAGCTTGTTTCAGAATTAAAGAGGATCTGGTGATGCAGGATGAAGCGCATGACAATGCAGGGACAAGAAGGGCTTGTTCATGCTTCAGGCTGCCAGTCTGGGGTCTCAAGAGTACCCTGTGTAGCTTTGTCTGTATTCTACTTTCTCCTGTTCTCCCTCCTTTTTGGATTTCCATATGGGTCAAAAATGAAATAAAGCTCTGGAGAAGGTAGTGTGAAATTTATACAGGGGACTGTCCCTGTTGGATGCTTCCTAATTGGAAGCTGTGAAGAATTGTCACCCAGAATTAATAGCCATTTTCCTACAGGTTACTCCTTACCAAAGCTATGCTGTCCCACATCTCTTGTGTAGGAGATTTCTCTCTTCAGTCTTGATATTTGATGTTGCTAGGTCACAGACTGATTCTTACAGCTTGGTGAATGCATTTGTCTCAGCTTCTCTCAGGTACAGGAACACAGGATATGAACTTCAGGTTTGGAGAAGTCACCTGCAGCAGACATTGGACAGGCAGTAAGCAGGGAAAAGTTGATTTAAAACAGAGTATTTGTACCTCTAATGTACAATCTTGCTGTGTTTTGTTGTTGTTGTTTTTAAAATTAGTTTGAAAGGATGCTATTAAACATTGTAGTTACAGCTACATAGACAGTCTGGCCTAGCCCTGAATTTCCAAAGCTGTATTTAGGCTCTTGGCAAAAGTTAGGCCAGGGCTCAAGTCTAGAATCTTGGTGTGTGAGTGTAAATAGGAACCAGGTAACACATCCTGAGCATGAGTTGGGAAAGCATTCCCTTAATCAGACTGTGTTAATATGGAAAGTGATCCTGAAGCCAAAACTTATTTAAACAGTCTTTTCTTTAGAATGACCATGGTGACCACAGGTTTGTTTAGCCCAGTATTCTATCTCGGACAGCAGCAAAAAAAAAAAAAAAAAGAATGTCTGTCTTACCCTTTTGCTTCTGTATGGCTCTAGAGGTCTGTTGATTCCTTGAGGTCTGCTTGTCTCCAGTTTTACATCTTCTGAAACTACTTCTCACAGGTGAATCTAAACTGGAGTCTAAAACTGCAGTGGTTATAGTCCTGCTTATTCCACTCTCCACAGACATGAAAGGTGCCTCATGACAAAAGTCAGTACAGACCACTGCTTCTGACTTGCAGTTTCCTGATCAATATTTTTTGCCTTAAAGTCACATTTGGCTATTTTCCAAAGCTTGTGGTCCTGTCTGGTAAAAACTGGGTCTGGACAGAAGAAGCAGTGAGATTACCTTTCCTCAGAGTGCTATGAAATGAAGGAGTGAACAAACAGGAAAAATATGGATGAGTATATTCTTCTCTATTTTCTTTTTTTGAGTTTTCAGCATCCAAGATCCTCCTAAGAAACACCAAAGATAGAGGAGAGGTCAGACAAGATGTATGGCTTCCAGGCTGGTGGTATTTATTTAAATATCTGTGCTTTGCCAGTGCTAGGTGTGGGTCCTGGGTAGAGTTTTGCTGTTGAGTTATCGGTGTTGCCTTATGTCTTACCCTCTGATTTTTTTCCCTTTGCAGACTTTGTGTGCATTGATTCGGGGTGTCCATCAGAAGAACAAATCAACTTCTGGGTTTGACATCATCAACATGCTTGTGGGTTTTGATAAGGCAGAGCTATGTATGAAGGTGAGGCTCGCGCAATGTAGAGAAACAGTCTGCACAGCAGCCATGTTGCGAGGGCAGTGATTTGTAGACAGGTGCAGCTTTTAGGGCAAATATTCCAGCCATTTATTAAAAAACAACTGTCCTGAAGTTCTTTACCTGCTAGTGGCACAAAGACACTTGAGGTCCATATGCTTGTTAGTAATATAACAGCACTTTTCTTTTTTTTTTTTTTTTTTTTTTTCCTTTAGTTCCGTGCTCTGCAGTCACTATGTTTAAGAAATCTTAAGGCCAGGAAAGGCTGTCACAGGCCATTAGTACCTACTATTGAACCTCAAACCTTGTACTTAATTTTTAGCTGATAGACACATCCTGTGTCTATCACTGTGTCTATCAGTACATTTCCACCAGCACATGTACTATTTGAAACTTATTTGATGCTCTTCACTATAAAGATGTTGAGTTTTGGGAAATGACAAAGTAATCGATGATAAAGGTGAATTCCTGTTGTATCTTTCATCTCTCTACAAAAAATAGTAATTTTTAAACTCTCTATGAATCGTACATTTGGGAAAAATATTAAGTAGTAACTTTCCTATCAGAACTACATTTTTCCTTTTAGAGTAATTATATTACCTGTAACTTAGTATTTGGAAAACAATTATTTATTAATATCTGTCAAACAGCTATATAGTATCTATTTTTAATCATAACAAATACAGGTACTACTAAATTAGAGGTGTGCTGCTTATGAAAAACCTCATGGTGCCTGTAAGTAAAATGGAGTATTGAATAAGTAAAGCACTGATATTACTGCCTTGCAAGCAAAAGGAACATCATATTTGTAGAGCTCAGAATTATTTTGTGAATAAAATCTATTGTTATATGTGTGAAAATCCTCTTATGTATCTAGAGAAAACTCTTGGAAAATGTTCATGTTGTTATGCCTGTAGTCTTTAAAATGTAGTTAACACAAAACAGTGCTGAGAACCAATAGCGTGAATATGGCCTGTCTAACAGTAGTAATGGCTCAATTATTGATCCTGGAATATTGTGGCTTTGAATTGGTGCTCTTGTATTTGCATCTCCCAAAACACTTTTTATACCAAGCTTTTCAAATAATTTGAAATAATACTTTCAAATAATGTGATTGTTCTTCTGTAGAATCTGATGGAGAGCTTGGACTCGCTCCTCTGTGCAGAAGGTTCTGAAAGCCTCAAAAGCTTGTGTCTGAAGCTACTTCTCTGCTTGGTGACGGTAAATAAATACCAGCTGTGAAATAACTTAAAGGCTTATGAGCCACTTCTTGAGTGATGGAACTGTCTTAAAACTCGAGCAGAATGCTGCAGTGTGCTTAGCTTAAGAAGGGGGAAGAAATTGTGAATGAGAAGGGTCAGCCCAGAATCTGTCTGCATCACTGCTCTAACCACTCTGCCAGTACAGACTAGCAGACTATTTTCACCTCATAAGATAGGTGCCAATGAGGACAAAGGGAAGAGACAAAGGAGGTAGTGTCAGTTGAATTCACAGGTTTTTTTTAGGGCAAAAGAGATATAAGAATTCTCAGATAAATAGAAAGAGAGCAGAGGAGAGGGCTTGAGGAATGATAGGAAATGTAGACAAGTGATGAGGTTGTGAAGAATGAGGAAGTTGGAAAGAATGGCCACTCATCTCTTGGAGATGGTCAGCTGTGAACTATATTGGCTGCAATAAGAGAGAATTGAGTGTAGGGGAGGTCTTCTGCCCTGTTCAGAATGGGGAAGTGCTCAGTGGAGCAGTATGTGTCCTGGTTTTTCATTCTCTGCCTCCTGTGTAGCAGCTGCTTCAGCTGCTGGTGGCTGTTGTCATGCAGCTGTGTAAAATATCTATCTATAGAGGAAAGCGGGAGCTCTTAGTACATGGGTTCATGTGCTTCTTGCAAGAGAGAGGGATGGGAGGCAGAACAGATTTCTTTTATTTCATGTCTAGCTCTATTGCTAGTCACACCTAGACTTGCTGACTAAGTGTGAGATTCTGGATACATGTGTCCATCTGGAGTAGAACTCTTCTGTTCCCAGTGTGTGCCAGAGGCAGCTGCAGCATCATGGGAGGCTTTGGGTGAGATTTTAAAATTTGTGTTTCTCCTCAGGTGACAGATAACATTAGCCAGAACACCATCCTGGAGTATGTGATGATTAACAGTATATTTGAAGCTATTTTACAGGTAAGGCTTCTTCCTTCTACTGCAAGGGCTCTTCTTCCATAGTGAGAGCTTTCAGTGATACATTTGATTTTTCAGTTTTCTCAGTGCAGCATAGCTGACGCGCACTGTGCTGCTTCCATTTATAGCTCAGTCATAGATATGTATTTGATTTTAATGCTGCCTCCTCCTTACTCTAGTCTGCTGGCTTTAGTCACTACTGAGTATTTAAAGTATTTTCACTTGAGACATTTGTGCATAGATAGAAGCTGAACAGATTTCTGGGCTAATTTCACAGAGAATTCCTCTGTCAGAGGAACTTTTTTCAAAAGGCAGTCTGGATATATTGAGGTTTTTTTTCTGCTCTTTGCTAAATTACACTTTTTAGAAGTGGAACTGGGCTTGGGGAAAACCAGAAAATAGGTAAAGTTGATGATGCACTGAGATAGTGTCCAGTGCTGTTGAGGAATATATTTGCCCTTTATTCCCAGAAAGCCTATGTGCATCCTTTCTGTAATAAATAAGCCTCTCCGTGTGCAGAGCTTTTTAGAAGCACCAACACACCCTCGACTTTAAATGTCCTCTTTCACTTGGGACACAATTTGCTCTTAGGCATACATTTCACAGCCACGCGCTGTCTGAGAGTCTCTGCAAGCTTCCTGAGGCAAGCCTGAACAGAACGGTTTCATTTTTTTCATTCCAGATCCTGTCCAGCCCACTTAGTCGCAGGGAACATGGCTATGATGCTGTTGTCCTTCTTGCCTTGTTGGTCAACTACAGAAAGTATGAGGTAGGTAATCTGGATAACAGAAACATCACTTCGCTCTACTTCATTAATTTACATTGACCTCTAGATTAAGGCAACCTACAGTATATTTTTAGCAGCACACACTACAACATTTATCAAGGTATTGGCACGGAGCTACAGAAGTTTTGCAAAGCAGTCATATTATTGCTAACTGCATCTGCGTCTGGTGCATGTGTATACTCAAACATGTATGACACTTATACCGCTCGTTTTGTGCAAGCGTGAAAGAAACTACCTAGGGGGTTTGCATTTCCTTCGTGAGAGTACTGTGAGGAAGGTCTTTTTGGAAGAGTTACTGTTGTGCTGAACTTGCATGCTTGCCTCTGTGTGACTGTGCGGTTATACATAATCTCCAAAGTAAAATGAGCTGTCAGTCACCTTGGGCTTCAGACTGAATTTGTGATTCAGAGCCTGACTAGCAGACTGAAAGAGTGCAGATCCCCAGAAGAGATGCTGAAGCTGTAACCAAAGAATGAACTGAAACATCACAGCTAGTATTTTCAAGAGAAGTCTGTCTCTACTCTTTGACTGATTACTGTCAAGAAACTTTATTCATCTTTTTTCTAAACTGGTTGTGCTACTTTGTGATGTATTCCCATTTTTTTTTTTTTCCTATTAGTCATCAACTTGAAATATTTCAAATGTCAAACATCTAATGCTGGATTTTCTTTGAATGAGGCAAGATGGAAGCAATGATCAGGTTTTTTTCCATAATTAGGAATATATTAATATACTTAGATTGGCAAAAAATGGGCAAGTGCTGGAATACCCCTTTCCTCAACAGAGTTACTGGGAGAGGGCAGAGTCCAAAACCTACCTGATTTTATAGTAGATCTTATTTTGAATTATGAATAGACCTAGAGAATAGGCAAAGACAGGAACTACACTTAATGTCAAAGCAATCACTGTTAATTTCTCATTCCTCTGAATGTTGTCAGAATCATGAATTACAGATCCTGTTCAGCAGTCTGGGCCATGGCAGCATGGAACAGGGACGTGGAGTTTGGTTTCATGAGGGAAAGCTGTTGGGAATGATGTGGATAGGGTTACTGATGTGGGCAGACCAGAAGGACCAGAAGTCTCATTGCAACATTCAGCTCAAAGGATGGAGAGCTGTGTAGTCCCATCTCTGAACTGTGGATCCCAGTGTGCTATAGTTTGTACTTAATAAGGTAGAGTGCGGCAAGTATGCAAGACTTGTTCTCTGCTCTTTGTAGGAGCTTTCTGTAGAGTACTGAGTTGGAGTTGAGTGCTTTGGAAAACATTTTCCTACATATCTTCAAACTAAGCACCCAAAAGAAATTCACTGATGTTTAAGAAGTACAGTCCAAGCTGAGGCTGCTGTTTAGCAAGGGGAATTTCAGCTTGAATAGTTCATGTGGCAAGGTTGAAAGCAACTTGAAAGGTTTTTATTATGACATCTGCCTGGCACTGCCCTTTGTAAGCAGCGCTACAAGCAAAGCCTGTAGTAATGCAGTCATAGTCTTTGTCCTTGCGTAGAGAGCTGTTTTCTCTCATTTGCTGTTCTTTTGCCCTTAGAGTCAGTTTGGTGGTTGCCTGGTTGTCAGTGCATTGTAGCATACTTTTCATGCCTCAGATCCTTTGGAATTCTCTTTTTAGTTAACTGTCCTGCTGTTGATAGGTTCTCTTTTGTTCTGAACTTTATTGGTTACTAATTTGTGTTTCCAGCTGCTTAAGAATCTGGTTACACTGAAAATTAGTTAGTTGACTATGATTTTTGTGTCTCCATTTAACGTGAATAGCAGTGTGTTTTGCATCAGGATGCTCTTTCTTATTTTAGGATGTGAATTTTGTAGTCTCTTCTCAAATTCCCTGGAGAATATCTGTTCACATTTCCATTACCAGAGTAGCTGAGATCTTGACTTGCTCATTAACTTCTGTTCTAGGAGTAAAAATGATTTACATGTCTTTACATGGAACCATTAAAGGGATGTTCCTGATCTGAAACGTAATAAATTTCAAAAGTTGTTCCAAGTGTATACTTATGCAAGTCTCCAGCTGTATTTTATGTTGGGTTTGGTTTTTTGTTAATCCTAGCCCTGATTTCAGAGAAAATATTTTAACCTTGATACTATGTGAAGAAACAAAAGAATAACTGAATAATTGACTGTATCAGGAAAATGGTGAAGCTTAGGGTGTGTGAAAGGCTACCAAACAGAGAAAATGCTGTGAGGAAGAGTATTTGGTCACTTTCTCACTGTTTTGAGGGATGGCTGCTAGAATAGCAAGTTTAAACTATAAAATCAGGTAGTGACCTTTTAAATGGATACCTTCATAACATCTAGGTAGAAATTTCTTTGCTTCATGTTCAACCTGCTGGAATTGCATGTTATGTCTTTTACTAGACTGAGCTGAAACAAATTACTCAAAACATGGGTTTTTTTCACTTTGTGTGCTTGTCTGGCAGCATATAGTGTGTCTGACAGCCCTTCATGTCTGGTGACATGCGCTTGCCTCTTCTTGTATAGTCAACTACAGGTGCTTTTAAAAAAAAAAATTGTCCATCTTGGTAAGTGTCTCTCTTTTTAAAAAAAAGTCTCACACAACTCAAATTAATTTAAATTATTCTCTTTAACAAAAAGAGTAATAATTCAAGCTCCAATTTCCTGCAAGACGGTCTGCCTGCAGAGGAGATGGCCTCAGCAGGGCTGGCAGCAAAGCTGCTGAATCATCCCTAATGAGTGTTCAAGGAAAAGTCTCGTGAGGAATAATCAAGTGGACTCTGGCCTTCATTTGTGTTGCAGATAGGAAGATAAGTTAAGCACCTAACTAGGGATTATACATGAGTAGCTTGGTTTTTTTCTGCTTTCTTTTCCTACCAAAAATTTTTCCCATAGGTTTGTGTTGGAGGCAGAGGTACTTTTGGGGTCATGGAGGAGATCTCACTCCCTCTGCCAGACCTGGGTGCTTCTTTGCATAATACTCACTTTGTCTCACCTGGGGATTGCTTGAAAGTTACCTGGTAATGATCTCCCTACAACTTCTACCTTCATTTCTATGAGGTGGTTGGCACCTAATGGTGGATGTTCATGGAGGACATGTTGAGTATTCTTGGGTTCCAGGAGTTTGTCTGTACCTCATCACTGACAAGAGGACCTGAATTGCTGTAGTGTTTATCTGATGGCAGTGATAGGAGAAGACTATGTTCTCTGAAGAGCTGAGAACCATATTTTTGATTTCTTTCTGGAGACAAATGGAGGCAGAACCTATTTCTATGTTTGCATAACCACTTCATTGACATGCTTTGAAGTTTTCAAAATGCTTATCAACCACTTTTCAGGGCTGTTGCATGTTTCTGCGTGTTGTGGAGTGGCAAGTGCCATTTAGACTTTCAAAACTTTTGCTGTGATTCCTAGTGAGAGAGGAACTGAACTCTGAAATGTCAGGATTAGAATAAGCAAGATGGCAGCAATTATAGGGTGGGCTTAGGGGTGCTTGTACTACTTGCAGGTTGCTGATGTTCATCATAGATGTGCAAACTAATGTTCATAGACAATGACTAGAACTGTTGGCTCAAGGTGGGGCAGGACCAAACTGCACGCCTGCCCTGTGGGAAGTACAGGAAATTTCTCATCACACTGGTGCAGACTTACACACCTTGCCTTGTCCCCATACAGAGTAACCTGACCTTTAGAGGTCCCTTCCGACCCAATACATTCTATGATTTGTGGCTTGCACTGGTTAGTCATCTGCCTGCTGCTTAAGGAGTTAGGCAAGCCTAAAGAAGGCATGAAATGTGTCAGGGGAATGAAATACTTCAGACAGGAATTATTAAACAGACTTCTGCAGATACAGAAATGACAGTTTAAAAGACAGAGGGCAGAGATTGCTAGCACGCTAGGCCAGCTTCGTGACTCTGTCAGCCATGCACTGATGACATTGTGTTGCCAAGAGGCAAGATACATGGAACATGCATCTTGGAAAGTCGGGGCAACAGGAGCATGAAGAGTTGTTCATAGGTTGGAGATGACAGACCCACTCCCCTTCCCTTTTTGTGATGGGATGAAGTGTTTGATGAGGTCGCAGGACAGAATGGTGGCATTGATCAGTATAGTATCTCCCAGTTGCTTATTCCCCACATCTGGGAATTTGGATAGCCCTGCTGCCTCTAATCCAGCATAGCCCTGCTGCCCATTGCATGGAAAAGCCCCATCACTTTTATCAGTCATGAGTAGCAGGCTGGCCTCTCTTCTGTGTGTGAGCTGTGGTATATAAGGGGAGCAAGAAAATGACTGAAATTAGCAAAACTGATCGATATTTACAAAGATGGATTTTAATCTATATTTAATTATGAATTGGCAAAGCTTGCTTCTGTTTTACTGACACTGACTAAATTTAGTTTCTGAAGGGGAGCATGTTTGTGCAGGGTGGACCATATATTGTTACTCAGTAGGAGCTTCTACTCCAGCCTCAAGGAATGTCTTTGCATGCTTTGTGCACAGATGGGTTCTGGGCGAGTTTTCTCTCTTTTTCCAAGACAGCAAACGGCTGCTGGAGGCAGGCTGACAGACTGGCTAAGCTGTAGTCTGTTCTGATAGGTTTCTTTTCTGAACAACACAGAAAGCCTGATCCTCCCAAAGCACCAAGTAATTGTGAGTGATGTTTTCTGGTCGGCCTTATTCTTAACTTGCTGTCAAGCCATGGGGAAATCAGTGGATCACTGTTACTTGTAGGGCTGCATCTGATACATGCTATGTGGTTTATTCTGTCCATCAACTTTGGACTTACTACATAGATAGAGGCTTTTCTTCTCTGTCCTCGTTCCAAATCAACTTTGTTAGTTTTGCACTGACACATAGAAGTCAGGAAAACCAAATGTGCATTGCTCATTTAAAATGCTTCCTAAGTTATTAGGACTTATCTTTATAGGTGGAGCCTGTGTGCTTTGTTCAGCTAAGTTTAAGGAATTTATATTCTCCAGAGACTTCTAACTCTTAGTGGTGTAGACCGTTAAAGTGTTGAGCTCTAACCCAGCAGCAGATGAGTCTCTAACCTTGTCATGCCTTCCTGGGTCCTCCTTCCTTTGAGCAATCTTTGCAAGATGTTGCAGAAGGGAGGTATCAGAATGCTAATGTTCAGTCCCAGATTCACTGCTTGTTCCTGCCGCATAACGGTGTGTGTGTCACAGATAACAGGCTTGCAGGACAGCTGCTCCACTTTCAAGACTGACAGATGAGCTAGCAGAGGAGCAGAAACTCCCCCTCAATAAAATCAGGAGGCTGCCTGGCTGAGCCAGGAAAGAGAAGGTATCCCAGGCATAGCGGCCTTAGTGTGTACTGTGACTCCTGTTTCTTTGGGTGTTCTGCTTTGTGTGACATGAGAGAGGTTCTTCCCAGGTGGTTGGGTAAACTTGAAGAAAAAAAAAAGGTAGTTTATTTTTTCCTGAAGGCTGAACTTAAAACCAATTTTCTTTCTTCCTTCTCCCCCCACGCTGAGCAGTCAGTGAATCCCTACATTGTGAAGCTCTCCATTGTAGATGATGAAGCCACACTCAATGTGAGTATTTGACTTGATTCCTCTGTGCTGCTGGGAATGCTCTTTCATGTGTGGTGTTAGTGTATTGAATGCAGTTGTGAGGTTTGGTAGAAAGAAGGTCTAGGAACAGCGCTGCTGTCGTGAATGCCAGTATCATGGGTTCCTGCCCTAGCTGCACTCTTGCAATAGATTAGGCAGCTCATGATTTGGGCAGTTTGATCACCAGTTAAATGGTGGGGGTGGTTAAAGCTAGGTAGCAATAAACATGCTAAAGTTGATCTATTATACATTTTTTAAACTATCTATACATTATTTGCTGTCATGTGGTAAAGAGACACAAGATAGCTCGTGCCAAAGAAGATCTTATTTCCAGTGCTGTGTCATCTGATTTTACCAGCCCACAAGTCAATTCTTGTAGCTCAGTGGAAGCTTGTACCTGGGTCAAGAGTTCTGCAACATACTTTGGGCTGCAACCCCTGCCTAAGGTTTGTATCCAGGCCTGAATAGAAAGTGGCAGTATGCTATGAGCTATGCAAGGTTTAGACTCAGAAGATATTCTTCAGGCATGAAGTGAAAAGCAAACTCCATGCTAACTAAAGGGTGAGAATGCTCCTACTGTATGGTAATTAAATTAGCTTGATGGAAAAGATGATCAGTAGCTGTGGAATGGTGGAGGCTATTTGCAAGAAGTGAAAAGGTTACTGGTGTTTATGGCCTTTGTTTTGAACTTTTGGATGTCTTTCCTCTGATGCCAGCTTCCTTCTGAAGTTCTTGCCACTTTATTGAGACTTCTTGAGTAAGCAAGCTCTGTCTGGAGGTCCAAGGAGAGTAAATGTTCTTTGTTGAACTTAGTAATTAGATATTTGACTTTAAATTTTGATGTCTAGCTTTTTGGATTATATTTTTGTTGTATCATAGCACATTCTAATAGTTCAAACAGCTGCAGGGGAAATTCTTCATAGCAAGCAAGGTTATCTTGGGAGGGGGCAGCACTGCTACGTGTTTCCACATAGCACTGCTATGTGATTTCCTGCATTGAGATCTGTAATGTAAAGATTTTTTTTTAACACTTTTTTTCAGGGAATGGGACTTGTAATTGCCCAGGCTTTATCGGAATATAACAGGTAAAACCTAATTGTCTCTTTTTTCAATGTATGATAGGAGCTGTACATTTCCACACTTTGTGTGTGTGTGTGAGTGTTAAAGCACTTATTTAGCACCTAACAGCCCTGATGCACCTGGAGAGACAGCAAATAGTCTTATGCTTTGAGGTACTTTGGCTCAGTTGTTGCTATCATTGCAAGTGTAAATGCATCTGTACCAGCTGTGCTGATGTGCTTTAGGAGATATCTTGCTGTAGGGGAAGATATCTGTTGTATGTTTTCACTGTCATGGATTTTACCTCTCTATGAACCTTTTGTAAAATCTTAGTCCCAAGTGAAAAGATAAATGATTTGCTGAGTACTTTCGCTGTTAGAAAATCAATTTAACTGCAACATGATCTAAACCAAACAAATGTATCCAGGACTATCCACACGCTGGATCAGAGATGATTAGGGTGTGTATGCTCCTGCAAACGGTGGAAAGCATTAACTGCTTCTGAAGAAACAGCCAGAAAGCCAGCAGTTGGTGTAGTATGTTCCCAGCCTCTGCTTCATAAGCAACAGCACAAAATGTATACATTTTCCTAAGAAGAAAGTGCTTCAGAAAAAATTGAAAACTGCCAGCAATTTCACCAGAGTAACCTGAGCCTTTTAATTTTTTTTCCTGCAATAGGATTCTCAAAATGTTTTAATTCTTTTGAAGGTCTGCTATTACAAATACAGAGATGGCTTGCAATATTGGCAAATCATGTAAAAATATTTAACAAAATTATTTATTAAAGCAGAAAAAACTTTGCTCACTCACCCAACTTTGTTCATTCTGACAAAGCCTGTCTCAGACTATGGCCTGTTATGCTTGGCTCTTTCTTTCACCCTTCCCCAAAAATTTAGAATTTTTTTTTTGCATGTTGCCTTGTGTGTGATCAGAGTCTATATGGAAGACACAATAAATAGCCATGTGAGCTTTGCTAGTCTATCTGAACCTCAGATGAAGCAACTTAACTTAAATCTGAGGTACCCAACCTATTTGTTGACTTCGCTTACTCCAATTCCAGTCCCTTCACTGACTCCAATGACCTGAGATCAGGCCATGAACCATAATCGCCCTTAGGGCTTCTGCTGGTCAAAGGATGATCAACTCTGGTTTAGCCTGTAGTGGATGGTCATTGAAATTAAACAGTTCTTTGGTTACTGACTGTGTGTATTCATGTGGTTCATTACTGTTTTGCCAGTACAGGACAAAATTTCCCAAGTCACTTGGTCTCTTTCCTTCAGCATTAGCTCAGACTGAAGTATCCTCTACAACAGCACAGGCATTGGTCAGTCTCACATCTTTCAGGAACCCTCCTTCAACTCTAGGCAATTTACAAATATTTTAATACCCTTTGCATCTCTTTTTGTGAGTTTTTGAAAAGGGCTTGGGAATGTTGGAAGATTTTTCCATCCTGTATCCCTATCAGATAAAATTGTCTCATAGGGATTTAGATAAAATAACCCTAGTTCTACTTCTAACCTTGAAGCTTCATCCTTATTCCTTTTTGTTCAGACAATACAAAGATAAGGAAGAGGAGCACCAGAGTGGTTTCTTCTCAGCTCTAACTAATATGGTAAGGAAGGAAGCAGTGTTTTTCTATTCCTAAAATAGTTGTCTTCATGGAATTTCAAGTGGGGGGTGCTTCTAAAAACAGAGACTTTGGGGTGTGGCTTCTGGAGGAGATGCATTGTACCAAACCAACCCAAATACAACTGAAATGGCTGTATTCTGAGGAGCATGTTGTTTGGGTGGGAAAGCTCTTTCAAAGGATGAGATCTCTCTTCTGGCATTAATGATTTTCTTTCATCTTTTTCATTGTAGTTTGTTTTCTTTATAAAATCACAATTATTTGTTGGATGCTTTTAAACAGCTGCTTATTCTTAAAAGCAATTTGCTGCTCTGCTGATGTAGCCTAAAACTGAGAAGCTGAATATTTTTGTGGCAGAGTCTAGTCTGTGTCACTAGCTTTAGAGATCTGTTTCTTTACTGTCTTGCTTCTCAAGCTTGGGTGCACTGTAGCTGTGAAGTAACCTTGGGATTCTGCAGTGGGCACATCTGCCTTTTTGGAGGGTTACCGTCCAAAGACAGCTGTGAATTTCTTTCTTGTAAAGAGTATCCACTGTTCCCCTTGTTCAGTTTGGCTTTGATTTAGTCTGAGGTTTAACTTTAGTCTGAGATCTAACTGACAGGAAAATTTCCTGTAGGTAAGGATAGTTCAGTGTTGACAGCTGTCTGTGGAGAGTGACTTGGGTAAAACTGCTCCTACCTTGAGGCAGGGAGATAGGAAATGATCTCTGTTCTCCTACAGAACTGCAGACTAATCCAGGTTGGGATTCAAGATATGGTCCTTTTTTTCTTTGTGATTTGAAAAGTGAAGCATTGGTCAATGACAGTGGTGCAAAATAAAATGTTTGTTTGTAGATGGCCATCCTGTTTCTCGTTTGTATTTTACTGGTATTAGAAAGAAAGTTGCATATGTGGCTGGGATGAGAACACTTCTTCAAGAGCACTTCTGATGTAGTTAAATCCGTGTCTGTCTTGTCTAACAGCTTTCACAAATTCCTCCTATGCGATACTCTTTCTTTCCATAGGTGGGCAGCATGTTCATAGCAGATGCTGATGAGAAGATCTCAGTCCAGTAAGTGCACGGATGTTTGTTATACAGTGAATGGCAACTCACCACACTGGTCAACATGATCTGCTCCCTCATGGAGCAAAGCAAACTAGAGAGAAGTTCTTTTCTAACTAAAATGCTACCGCACCCCTGCAAACAATAGAGTTTAACTTAAGTGAGAAGGATGCACCAGGAAGAGCCATAGAATGAATTACTCATAATGAAGTGTATAAAAAAAACCAAACCCAACCCAAACAAACAAAGCCCAATGGATTTTATGAGGTATTTTTAACATCTAATAGGTATGTTGCAGGTGGCAGATGGGAAGTAAGGGTTTGTGCACTCTTGTCCCAAGCAAAATGTTTTCTAAAAGGGGGCAAGTGATAAATATGAGGGTTTGTGGTGTCTGTAGAAACCTCTGCCCTTACAAGAAAGGACTTTAAAGGGAAAACACTCTTTGCACAATGAGGGAGACCTTCAACAGGAAGGGAAAAAAGACTGTAGTTGAGCTCTAAAAATTATTTTTATGGATTACGAATTACTACTAATAATCAGAAGAACAACTGGATTGCAGAGGCAGAGTTTTATATAGTTGGAAAAAAAAATTCTTCTTTCAAATGGACCATGCCTCTGAAAATCTTTGCTCTTGGGATTCTCATCTGGTGTTAGCTCTTAACTAACTGTGCTTTGTCCGTATCCTTTCCACAGAACAAATGAAGCAATCCTTCTGGCCCTCTATGAAGCTGTTCACTTAAACAGGAATTTCATCACAGTTCTAGCACAAGTGAGTTTCTGTGCAATGTTTGCTCATTTCCTTGTAGTGGATGTCTTTGAGAGTCAGAAATGGAATAAGTGAAAAGATATGCTTTGGTTTTTTGTCTCCTCCCAATACTTGTTACAGGTGTAGATGAGCGTGAAAGATCAGAAGCATGCTAGGGCCTGGGTTCATTACAGTTTTAGGAAATGCTTTCTGCCTTGCCAGACAATGAATAAAGTGTTGAGGGCACTGCTTGTGTTGGAATGAGCTGTTTGTCCCACTGAATGGGAAAGGCTGCGTTGAGTGCCTTCTGTCTCCTATTGATAGTGCCCTTAGGGGGAGTATGGACAGGGGTCAACTGGTAGAGATGAGATTGCTGCAGCTATCAGAGCCTCTCTTGTTAAGTCAGGGTTGAGGGAAAGAGGCTGATCCAATTCCAAAGTTGGTTGAATTGTCCTGTGTGGGTGTGCACAGACTGCATGTTATCATCTTGTTTGTGTATCTTTCACTTAGGGACATGGGATGACTTATTTCAAATACTATTTTGTGTTCTGACTTCCTTGGAGAGCCTAACCCCTTTTGCCTGGGAGTCTCACTGGAGCACAGCACTCCTCTTTGTACGTTTTATGGTGAAGAAGCATGGCAGCCTTCTGAGAAGCAATGGGCTGCTCCATACCTCTGATCATAAACCTCTAGATACTTTTCTAAACACTGTGTGAATTTGCAAATTGCTGGGAGACAGACAGTAGTCTGTCCAATCTGCTCATCATGATGTGGCTGGCTGGCAGGATAGCCTGATGTGTTTAGGGGAACCTTCAGGTTTAGGCTTTTAATTTTGGTTTGAAGTACTGCTGGTAATCTGTGAGAAAAATAACATCAAGAAAACAGTTAACACCTTTCCCCAGTTATTTCAGGCCCCCAGAGTGCAGCCATACATCACAGGCTAGACACTTGTGATGGAGGAGACCTTTGGGGACTCCTGACAGTAGTGGTGATGGAAGAGGTCTGATAGGCAGATCTACTGCCTCTGAAGAAAGCTTCTGTTCCATGGTTAGTTAATTTGCTGAGGCTTCCTGCCTCTCTTTTTCCAGGTTATTAATTCCTACCACTTGTGAGAGCTTTCTGCTTTTAGTTCTGTGTAATACCAACTCAGGCCTTTCTGTGGTCAAGATATCCATGAGGGAAGAGGTCTTTGGCAGGGAAAAGAGTAGGGCAGGAAAAGAGCAGCTAGAGTAAAAGCTCTTAAATTAAAAATGAAAGGATAAGCTAGTTATTTGTGAAAGTGATAGCCAAAGTGGCAGCTTAACAGAAGTGGAGGCCTGATGTTCTTGGGTGGATTGTCTGTAGTCTTTCGTTTAAGAATGGCCAAGGTAGGTTGTGCTGTCCTTTGGAGAAAAAAAAACCAAAACCAAAACCAACTCATAAAAGCTGATGAATGCTCTTGTCAAAGTTATCATTGCTAGGGACTGTATGAATGGCTACCTGCTTCTGTGCAGGCACAGAGGAAGAGCAGGGATGCTGCTGTGTTGATGCCTGAAGTGTTGAGGTTTTGGTGCTGGCCCTCAGTTTTTGCTGCTAGGTGGCACTGTTACCTCTCAGCTGATGGTTAGTGTTCGGGGGGGGGAAAGGAAAGGTAAACACCACCCCAAAATCTATGGAAGCAAACCTGTTTTATGTAAGATTTTTTTCAATGGGAATTCGTATTTAAAAGTTTAAATCAATACCTGTAATGATTTAAAATTGTCTTTGAATTGTAGTATCTGTGCTTCCCATAAAATACATGTGTTTGTAGTTGCTCCTGAAATGAGATATTCAAAGACAATGTGGAGGATATCCACTTGTGAAAAATCCTGTGGAACTAACATCAAATCGACAGTTCTGTATCCCTTTCTTTTATTTTGAAATTGTGATGATATATTAAGGCAGATGATACATTTATGTAAAACTTGCCCTATGAAATGGACACTTTTCTTGGCAGCCAGACTTAAAATAGCGTGGCAGACTGCCTACAGTCTCACCAGTGTGGATAGATCCGGAAGCTTCCGAGGTGTGAAGTCAAAGCTGTAATTAGGCTGGCAACTATTAGCAAAGATAAAATGGAGAGAGTAACTGACTGATGGAAGCCAAGAGGATCAATAAAGATAGTGTTATTTATGTTATGCATTCTTTTCCTGCAGTCCCTGGGCTTTATAGTGAGACAGGGAAGTCATAAATTGCCATCATCTTTTAATATAAACAGGTGGAGGGCAGGAGTGAGGAGAATTTGCTTTTAGAAGGAGAAATAAAAGGATCTTGGAAGAAGATTTCAAATGCAGACCCTTGGGTTGCTTTGAGGGGAATTGGAAGCTATAAACAATGTTGCCTTCTATATAGCTTTTCCCATTCTACACTGGGCAATGGAACGTTATCTGTCTGCTGGGGACAGCCACCACTTTCTGGTGTATTTTAATGTTCTGTGGAGTAAAGAAATTGATGTACAGTTTAATTGTTAGACATCCAAGGTGAGGAAGCATAGCCTTGCTTTTTTGGAGGAGAGGTTGATGGTTTCTTGAGACTTCATTAGTCATGTCTATTATGTAAGAGTGTGGAACAATACAGGTAATAATCTGCATGACTAGTGCCTAGGGAAGCTATTGACCTGTGTGTGTCTGGGCATTTGTGTTTTCTGTTAGAGCCATCCTGAAATGGGGCTGATGACAACACCAACAAGCCCAATTCCAACAACACCTGTCACTCCACTTGGAACCACCCCACCTTCTTCGGATGGTAAGACATGTGATGATCTCCTGGGGAAGAGCAATTACAAACTGTAAAATAACTAGCAAAGCATTTTCTCAAGATGGCAACTAATGAGGTCTGTCTGGAGCAGACGTAACCTGGTGATCTCTTCCTAGAGCAACTTGCCTTACTGAACATATATGCAAGATTCTTTGACTCAAATTTATTTCTGTTTTGCCTTGTATGTTGCTCAATGAAATTATGCTGATACTCCTCCTGAAAACGGTACTGTCCCCGTAGCTTTGTGAAGGCACACCCGGCCCATTAGGTATTCTGTGTAGGCTTTTAGTTATCAATATTTCTTGTGTCAGGTTCTTTGCCTGGGATTATTTGCCACTGGGAAAGATTTACAGAGAATCACAGTGGCTCCCTGCTTATCATTAATGCACTTGTCCCCAGCTTTGAATTAATTGGGATTTCAATCCAACCTCAGTGTAGATTCCTTGTTCTTGTTGCTTTTCCTCTGATAGACTTTGTGAATGCTTGCTCTGAGATATTTCTTCTAAGGGAAATGTTATGTGTCCACATAAATACGCTTTGAAATAATCTAAAATAAAATGCTTTTCATTTAAGATATGGGTAGACATAGCCTAGATTAAAAGAAGAAATCAAATGGCTGTGGTTACATGCTTTAATAGCATCCTCTAGATCTGAAGAAGTGTTTAATGAAGGAACTGAGTCAGTTTGAATAGAGCACAGTTTGGAAATATTTCTGGGGAAAAGCAGCCTAGGTTTCTCAGTTATATCAGCTATTCAGGTCATTTGATATCCTAGTTAAGGGTGATCCTCCTTGCGGATGAATTCTATCTGGTTTCCATGGATATCAAAAGCTTCAGTTAAAAAGCCCCTAATGTCTCAAGTCTCTCTGTGCATATAATATAAAACGTAGAGGGACAGGCATTTTGTGGGCTTCTGTTCAATGTGTTCATTGCAAATGTGTCTGCCCACACACCATATTATACAACTGACAGAATTTATGCTTACCTACAGCTTGCTTGCACTCTTTTTTTTTAAGTTACCAAAAAACAAAAGCAAAACAAAAACTTCATCCTGCTTTCAGCAGAGGCAGTGATCTTATGAAGGCTGAGGCTTCTTGCCGCTTGTAAGGTTACTAAGTTTAAGGAGAGGAGCTGCTCTTCGTGTGCAGCAGTTGCATCAGGAAACATTATTTCTGTTAGCTGTCACATTTGCTGGTCCTTACTCTCAGTGATAATGTTTGGTTTTTTGAGGACCTTGGCTTGGTTTAGTTTGGTGCTTTAGTATTGCTGTTATTGTAAGGGTATGTCAGAATTTTCTTCATTTTCTAAGGTCTTGCAACTCAGCTGTAAAACTTGCCTATGGCTGAAAGTTAGTGAGAAGCTTTTTGGCTTTGGAATGAAAAGATTGCTTTCTTCTTTTTCTTGCAATTAAAAAAACACCCAGTAGTTGAGCTGCTTTCAAGTTACAGCACCATGCAGAAATCCATCTATGGGTTTCAGGTGCTTTTTTTTTATGCTGACTGAGATTAAAAATGGGTTCATACTCTGGTTTGAAATTTCTCTGGCTGTTAGGCTATAGTGTGAATTAAGACCTTCTAAAGCTTCAGAATGTGTGTTAAAAAAATCAAGGTCTGTAGCATGAACCAGGATAAGCAGTGATGTGTTCTTCAGAGTGATTTATCTAAAAAAAAAAAAAAAAGAGACTTTTGCTAGGAACTGTTGATCCATAATATGTAAATCAAGTGTGCCTGTCACCATAGTTATCTAAATGTCAGTTTGCTTACTGTTGTTAAATATTCATTCACTGTGTTCATTGTAACAGCTCCAGAAGGACCCACTGGGGATATAAATACATTTTGCAGACTTTTAGCTAAATCTTTGAGCTACTCATAATATTTGGGGTGAAAAAGCTTCCAGTCTCATAGCGTAGACTTTGCCAACAGACTGGGCATGCTAGCAATGTGTCAGGAGCCTTGGAGTTTCAAGACTGAATGGACTAAAACAGCTCACACTTGGAGATGTGCAGCCCTTAGAAGCTAAAAGCCCCATTATAATTTCTTTGATGTGATTCAAACAGCGAGGTTACATTGATCTATTTGGCCTGTTGTTTCCAAAGGGTACGATTTTGTATTCAAGGTGATTGTATAATCCTGAGGTCTGTGAGAACCTCTGCTATGCTCTGGGTCCCTCAGTGCTCTGTTTTAAGGAATCCAGCATTTTACTGTTGGTTCATCTCCTTCATCCTTCTGTGCCTGTGCTTGCCCCAGTTCCAGGGGTAAAGAAGCCTTACTTTCCTCATTACAGGGTTATGAAATATAAGGCTTGAATTATGAAAAGTATTGTTTGTTAAAGCAGACTTTTTTCTGAACCAAAACACGGTTGCATACAGAATCAAATCACTTCCCCTCAGAGCCCTAAACCTAGCCATCCAAAAATCAGATGCACGTAATTCCTCAGTTCTTGCAAGGTCCAATCCATCATAAATTCCTTTTTCTTTCCTCAGGAGTGAGAAAAGCCTTGAGCAATCCTGAGGATAGAAAGAAAAGAGACAGTATAGTTCTTCAGATGTGTGTCCTAGTCTGTCTGTCCCAGTCTAGCTGGTCTGCAGCTCTGTTCCCCGTGTAAAGGGAGCCCCATCTTAGGCTTTCTTTATAGCTTGAGAAGAGAGACCACCTTCTGGCAATTGCGGCGACCTTCAGCGTGTGAAAACCTGTGAGTTTCAGCTCCAAGGCAGCCAGAACAGTAGTGTTATTGTCATGTCAGGCAGGCATGTTGAGCTGGAAAAGATCTCCTTGAATCTAGTGCAAGCACATCATCATAGGATCACTGAAATTTATCAAACTGTCTAAATTTGTTTCCCAGTAACTCCTGTTGGGAGACAGTTTCAGCATCTTGTTCCTGTGTTAGAAATCTTCAGCTTTCCAACCTGTGCTTCTTGTCAGTTTATACACACTCATCATGATGTTAACCTTACTTTGGAACACAGACAGCTCTTTTTCATATGTTGGGTTACTTGCCCGTGTACTCGCTGTCTCATAGGAAGAGCACTCTGCTCCTCTGATCAACCTACTTTCTCTAAACTTGTTCGAGTTCATCCTTTTTGAACATGCGATCAGCATAATCACGCACAGTGTTGGAGACAAGGTCTCGCCAGCACCTTGTGCAGGCCGTTACAATGTTCCTGTCTCTGCTGGAAGTGCATTTCTAGATATATTGTAGGACCACATACTTCAGTGCTTTGTGTTGGTCGCTTGTCATCTCATAATCTGATAGTGTACTGCGGTATCGCAGCATTTCATTTGCAGCTGATGATCTCTCAGCTTGCTATGGAAATAAATACCTTCATCCCTGACCTCATGGCAGGCATTGTTGAATTTCATCTTGCATTTATTATCTGGTCCGTGTTTGTATCCCTTTCTTTCTGCACAGTCTGATAATTCCTCTGCGTTTACATATCCCAACTTTCTGCCTTTAGCAGGTTCATTAGCAAGCAACTGTTTCTTGTGCCCCAGTCACTCACACAGAAGAAAACTATTCCCTAAACTGACACTATGAAATTCAAGTAGCAGCTTCTTCCCAGACTCATAATTTCTCCAATTCTTTCTCCTTTGCCAGATCTTTGATGTACTTTAAATTTCTGTATTGGTTCCCACCTATCTGCTTCACACTTAATCTTTCATACAGAACGGTATAAAATGCTTTACTGAAGTGCTTCTAGAATAGCTCCATCAGTTTGTTTTTCCTTTTTTTTCTTTCTTCTTTTTTTTTTTTTGGTCTAAGCTAATTTATCTTAAAAAAAAAAAAAATCAAATGCATCTGACAGAATCTGCAGGTACATGCATACCACATTTTCCCCATTTCTTCCTTCCCCACTGCTTCAGTATTTCTCATAAAGCCCTTCTGAATGAGGAGGCTGAGAATGGCCATTGCAGACAACTCAGGCTCAGTCATTAGTAAAAATGACTGAGCCACATGATGTGGCTTGTCAGTTCATAAACTCACGGCTTCAGATGGTACATGGGGAGTGAGCAGGAGGCACATTATATAATTAGCTGAGTAATTGAGATAGCTTCTTGTAAAGTCTAAGGCAGATGATGTCCAGTGTTAAGGTGTCAAAAGTACAGCTGGTGGTAACAAGGAGTGTATCCTAGAGAAATGCCAATGAACTGCTGTTCTGCTGCAGGTATGGAAGGTACATTTCTGCTCCCTACTGTGTTGTGATTTCTCTAGCACAAGCTATGCTTGCTTCTGCTTCTTGATTTTTATAAAGCTGTTCTTCCTACTTCTCTTTTCTACCATTTTGATCATGCAATAATAGTCACATTACTGTCTTGTGTCTTGCTTCTGCAAGAGCGGCTGTTGTTGGGAGGGAAGAATGGAATTGGTGTGGACCTTTTGGAATTGAAATTCCAAAACTGCCAAAACAGAGAAGGGTCTTTGTTGGGCCTGTTTCTTCCAAACTGAGAATGGTGTGAATGTTAGCTCTGTTGCTTGGAAGAATTAATTGGATATCAGTGAGAATATCTTGAGCTCCCTAGATGAGGGATGTTGATGAATGCTAGAACAGCAGGCTGATCTCCCTCGAGGTGAGAGGAGGGAGGCAGGACAGAGAGGGGTATCACTTTGCCAGGCACCACAACCTATCCTTAGAGCGGGAGAAATGGTCTCTGGGGGAGTGGTACCAGTCTTCAAAACAAAATCTTTCCTGGGTGGTCATGAAGGAGGAGGAGGTGAGGTGACCCTGCAAATAAGCTGATCTTATCTCTGATCTGTGAGTCTGTGACTAGGTTCTGTCTGTAGTTATGTCCTGTATTTGTAGAGGGTAAATGTGTCTTATCTGCTTTGTTCCAGTTATAAGCTCTGCCGAGCTGCCTTTAGATGCTGATGTGCAAACTAGCAACCTGCTGATAACCTTCTTGAAGTACAGCTCGATTGTGATGCAGGACACAAAAGGTAAATACATGCTATTGATGCTGCTGTGGAGGTACCAAGCAGTGCTTCTTGAAGTCAGGGGCGCATAAGAATATGTCTAGTGACTCCAGAAATAGAAGTCAACCGGTGTCCCTTTAGAGGACTGAAGATTCCACCTTTTAAGAAAATGAAATGATTTTATTGTGAGATAAGAGTTACAAGACAAGGAGAGACCTAATGCTGCCAGGAGAGAAGTTAAATATGGAAATGATGTAATAATAATGATAGTTACTAATAATCAAGCCTGTCCCTATGCAGGAGGTGTGAGTGTATCTGATTCCTAATTCTGTCAGAAAGGGGAAGTCATGTACTAGAGAACTGTATTTTTAAAACCATTTAGAAGCTGACACAGGAGGCAAAGCTCAGCATTAGGAGGAAATATTTTCTTTGTCCTTTGGTGCTTGCTAGTTAAACAGGCAACTCTTTAATTATAAAGAGAATAACAGTCACTTACACTCTACTGGCAGAAATTTGCTTGAAAAGATAAATTTCCATATTGTGCTTTTTGTTTCTCTGGTCGTTTTGTGGGGGTTAATTTCGGCTTTCTGGAGTTGAAGTATTGCTTTATCTCCTGCTCAGGGTACCCAGGGGTACTGTTTTGCACCGTGGTTGTATGGGCAGGACCACAGTGTGAACATAACAAGTGAACTTTGAACTGTATTTTGGCCTATTACAGACTTTTGCTGTTGAGTTAGATGTAACGACTGTACAAAAATAGGAGGATAGCTGCAGAGCTGTGATACATCGGTAACTGAACTTCCTGAATGCTTGGCACTGAATAAGAGCAGGCAGAAGTTTCCTTGTGCCTACTGGCTTGCAGTGGAATTGTGCTTGGCTGTCTTGTCCAGTACCAAGCTAGTTGAGGAAAAAGTGAATAATTGAAATTAGGACCAAAAGGTCTTTATGAAAATGTCTAGTGTACTCCTCAAAACCAAGGCAGAATCAGGTTTACCTGTATCTCTTCTCAGAGATGTAGCTAATGTGTTGGATGAAGGAAGGCACACTGGTACTGGAGCATCATTTTTAGACTATCTGTTCCAGTCTACCCTTATGGTGAGCAAGCTTCATGTGCTTCCGAAATTCTTTACTGTGATTTAAATTAATTAGTAGTTATCTTCTCCAAGATAAATACTGAGAATGGATTATTTCTTTCTCCTTTGTGTCAGCTCTTGTGTTTGAACTCTGCTTTCATGTTTCCTCTTGCTTTTGTTTTGAAGCTAAACCACATCAATCTTTGCTCAGTCATTTCTTAGGGGTGCACACAAAGAGAGCTTACCAGCTCTCCGATCATTCTTTTTTGCTTTCTCATGGTTTCTCTTGCTAATCCAAGTCTATGATGGAACATTTTTGTGTCTTTCAGTTTAACTTTGGCACTTACTAGTCACTGTAATATGGAAAGTCTGTGGAGGGCCTCAGGAACTGCCAAACAGGATTAGTTTCAGATGGAGTAAAATCTGATAGAGGGGATTCCTTACTAAACAAGCCAGCAAGAGATGAGTTTGTTCTGGTATAAGACAGGAGCTGCTGTTTCTTTCTTTACTTGGGTTCTAGCTTGTATAACATTTGAAATTTGTGTGACTTAATCTCCTTTGATGTCATGGTACTATGTGGCAATGAGCTCCATTGACTGATCATTTAAAACAAGTGTGCCTTCCAAACCAGTGCTTATTAATACGACTAGGTATGTTCCTGTCCTTCTATTTTGATGATAGGTGGGGCCCTGCTTAATATCTTTTCCTTCTTGTGTAAGACCAAGCATGGAACAGGCTGCCCAGGGAATTAGTGGAGTCACTGTCCCTGGAGGGAGATATTTAAAAGACACATAGGTGCGGTGCTAAGGGACATGGTTTAGTGGTGGACTTGGTAGTTCTGGGTTAATGGTTGGACTCTTATGATCTCAAAGGTTTTTTTTTTTCCAACCAAAATGTTACTATGTTTATATGTGACGCCAGTACAGAAACAAGAGAAGAACAAATAACTCTAGTTACTCCATGTGTCTTGAGACAAGTGAGAACACTTAGAGGGGAGACTGATTTGTTCCACACCCAGGACTAGACAGTTGTTTTAGTCATGTCCCAGGGAGCATAATTTAATAGATTGCATTTGCTAGAGCCTCCTCTTGTTTTCTCTCCTGTGTCAGACAGAGGCAGCTGCCTTGGGAGACGGAACTCCTCTGCATCTTTTTTTTTTTTTTTTTTTTTTTTTTTCCCTCACCTGTAAAATAGAGTTCGTACTGATACACCTCCCCATAGGAAGTGTCTGCTTGGTTCCTTTAATGAAGAATGCTGTGAAAGCACGAAGCGTCTGTGTAACTGCCTGCATAGCTGCCCTGTAACAGCTGAAAATGGCATGATCACAACATGTTGGCTGAAGGTAGAGCACTTGGTGTGAAACAGGAGCCTTTGCAGCGTGATCCCTAGAGAGAGAGTGGTAGCAGCACCTACAAAAATATATAGGGAGGTGTTACAATTAGAAAATAACAAGGTTTTAGTGTATCAGAGGTCTTTGAGGCCATTTCTTGTGCTTTGCTGGACTAGAAAACTTTTCACTTAAATATTTTAGCTGAGGTAAGAAGACATATGAGAGACTTTTAACTCTCCCGTTCCAAAATTCCTCTTCTTAGTGCAGCAAGATGAAATTGGCACTCTACAGGGCACATCTTATTATTAAATACCTGTCCCTGAGCGACATGGAAAAGAAAACAAAGGAGGCATCAGACTAGAGAGAACAGCTAGCTAAGCGTGTTCTATCCATTTTTATAGATTGCTGTGTACACGCTAACTAGCAAAGTGTTTGTGAAAGTGACCTGCAAAGATGCAGGGAGTCTGGCTGATGATGTCTTCTGATTTGTACGAAAGTTCTCTGGCTGTTTCAGGTTTCCTTCTCCTCCAAGTCTGACTCCAAGGCAGATGTCTGGGAGGCATGTTTAGTAGTCATGCTTTAAAGAAGCTGTTGGCAGTCTCAGGAGTATGCAGTTTTAAGCTTCTTCCTAATTTAATTGTAAGCATGTTGTTGTGGTGGTTTTTTGTTTGCTTTTGTGGTTTTGGGGGGCCTGTGATGTGAGCGATTTGTTTTTAAAACGAGCTTTACTGGACAGTGCCTTCAACAACCTGATCTTAGCTGGACCTGCTTTAAGCAGGGATTGGACCAGAGGTTTCTTCTATCCTAAGTTACAAGATACAAGGTATCTTGTTTTTTTTAGTATTTCAACGTTAAAATTGAGAGAGGAGTTTTAAATAATCAAAATAAAAATTGCATTCTTCTGTCTTAGTCCCTCTCTTTTTGTGAGTCTTTCAGCCCTCCAATTGTCATTCAGGGTAAAAGCTGCTTGAAGCTGTAAGATGAATAACAAGTTGCAGAACATGATCAGGGTGGAACTCCTTTGGCTTAAAATGATAAGTCTTTGCAGGCTTCCTTCTTTCATGGTTTTGCACAGAGCAAAGTGGGTCATGTCTCTCAGTATTGGGGTCAAAACTCAGGACGTTGAGCGTAATGTCAGGAGTCATTCTGCTATGCTGTGCTATGCCTCTGCCAATGCAGAGGTGATCTTTTTTTTTTTTTTCCTATCTTGTCTTAAGATAGGGAAGATAGATAAGATAGGTGTTTCTGCTGTGACAGAAAGACAGGGACTAACTCCAGTATTTAGAATATCTGTGGAAGTAAAACTGAATGAGGCAGAAGCCCCACTGATAGTTGGAGATTCAAATCTGTGCTGTTGGCACAGACTGGTGACAAATTGGTGGGATTTAGTGGTCAGGCTGGAGGGTGAGCTCTTAATGGAAGTAGCTAGACTATTAGCTATCACGGAGGAAGTAGGAGTATGAGGAATCTCCAATGCTGGGCTTTTCCTGCAACAACTATCTCACTTTTCAGCATTGCTAGGCTTGTGTGGCTTATGGAAGACTTGGTTTTTTTCTTCTTTGCAGATGAGCACCGGCTACACAGTGGCAAGCTGTGTCTGATTATCCTGACATGCATAGCAGAGGTAGGTTTCTTCTGTGAAACTGTTCAGCAGATGGTGTGTTACAGGGCTTTATCTGTATGCACATCCCCGGCTCCTGTTGAGCCAGAGCTGAAGATCTGCAGTTGTACTGAGTAGCGAGGACCTCGGGCGTTTAATGTTTCGCTAATAAAGCTGATGCAGCACTGTTAAAATTGACTTGAAACTTGAAAATTGGATCATCTTATTTGGGTTAGCCAGCTCCCAGGGATGAAGAGAGAAAGGAGTGAACCTAAACCTTTTCTCTTAGCTGTTGAGTGACCTTGTGGTGTGGCTTTTAGATGAGAAATGTGCTAATGGCTTTCAGCTCTGCGCTGTTCGTGGTGAATGTGGGCAATGCGTATCCCTTCTGCCTAAGAAGGACATGAGTCTGAAAGAAAGCCACGTGGCTGTAGGTCCCTACAAGCAAGACAAGTAGCAAATCTGGTAGTAGGGTGAGAAGGGAGTATCAGAGAGCTAGGTCGGCACTTGTGGCTGAATGTGGCCCTGTCTCTTGGGAAATGTGTCCTAATGGCTTGACTGATATCGTGGATGGTGATCAGTTTGTGTGGCATTTGCATTTTGCTTGCTTGCAAGTAAAAGACCTTTCATTCTTAAAGAATAAAAAGCAGTGATGTTGGTAGCCAATTTAACGATTCTGAAGTAATGTTTCTTCAGTGTGCTGCCTGAAAGCTAATAATCTGCACTTCAGATTTTTATGATTAAATGGTTTTAGCACATGAATTCTTCACGTAGATGCACGGATAATACAGGATAAAAATTTCTGTCTCTACGTAGCAAGAGCGTGTTTTTCTTCTGGCATTAAAAGGAAGGTATATTTATTACCCAATCTGGCTGCTCATTACCTGGAGGAATGACTTTGATTTAGAGCTGGTCTTGGAGTGAGCTGTGCCTGAGGGGTGGGACAGCTGATAAACTTACCTGCTAGTACTGCAGTAACTTCTAGCATGATGTGTCCAAAATGCTGATATAAACCTTTGTCCACATAGTCACAGGAACTTGCATGCTGGAGAGCCCCCTCATGCATTACACAGCACTTGTTAAAACTCTTGACACTGGGATGTTTGCAGTCCAGAGTTTGCATGAGCGAATCAGGAGACTGGAAAATAAATTGCTAACAACACAAGCAGTAGTGCAGATTGTAACTAAAGCAGAGTTGGGATCAAGAGGAGTTTACTTTTGTGGGACTGGAGACATGAGTGGAGATAAGAGGAGATGACAAGAGGCTTTCTGACCTTATAGCTATATGGTGGGAGTTTTACACTGAAATGCATGTGATTTGAGAGGTAAGTGGAAGGTGCTGGGCACTTGGGTGGCTATTCATATCTTCTCCCTTTTCTTGCTCTCTTCAATAGGATCAGTATGCTAACGCTTTTCTCCATGATGATAACATGAATTTTCGAGTAAACTTACACAGGATGGTGAGTCTTTTCCTCCAGATGATCTGTTTTCTTTCTGGGATGAGAACACAGAGGATTTGAGACCCTGTATGTTGAAAACTGTGCCACAGGCATCTAACCTAGACTGCTACAGTGTGTGTAAATACTGGGAGAAATGCAGTAGTTGAGGAAAGATTTTGAAATTGCTCTCAGAATGTCTCACTCCTTCAAAGAACAAAGAGCTGGTTGCCTCTTGGTGAATCCCTGTGTAGCTGGGGAGGAGCTGTGTATTATTATGTCTCTGAGGAGATCAGTGGCAGAGAGAATGTTCTGCCTTAATCTTCAGCGATCATTAGACCTTGTGTGATGTATTAACAGCCAACTGGAGTTACACCGAGTGCTCTAATTTGGCTTATGCTTCATCCTGGGTGGGGTAACTCATCTCCAAGGAGGAAGGTTTTCCAGAGCTTTTTCCTGTGGAGGAAGTGTCCTTACGTGGTTCATGAAGCTCTGTAGTTAAAAGTAACTTGAATGGTTATCCTAACTTAATGCAGTCTGTCTTTGTGGTACTGGCAAGTTGCACCTCATATGTCAGTGAAGCAGAACTTTAAAGTGTCACTAGTCCAGGACACTAAAAAGCATCTTTACAGTGATGATACTGCAAGGATTCTAGTCATTTCTGGTTAACAACAAACCTGCCATTCAATTAGCATTTCTGGTCTGTTACAATCAAGACCCAAGCCATTTAATACTGCATGCGCTGCTAAGAATGCAGATCAGACTGCTGGGTCAGGACCAGATCAGTATGTTAACCAAGGGGGAGGAATTACTGGGTGATTTCCCCTCCCATCCTCCTCACCGTGATGATGTTGTAACAGTACCTTCCAGTTACATAACTAGAAAAACAAAACCCCAGTGGTCAGCATGCTGAGAGGCAGGCACAAATTGCTCCAGGCATGGCCTTTAGGATTAACGTAGGTGAGATAACAGTTGGAGGAAAAGGACAAAGGGAAGCCTGTGCTGATGTGTTTGCACAAGAAATACAGTAATACACAGAATATCACTTCAGGCGTCTGCTGACTTCTTTTCATCTTTGTGTGTTTGAAGCCAATGAGACATAGGAAGAAGGCAGCAGACAAGAACCTGCCCTGTCGCCCACTGGTGTGTGCGGTGCTTGGTGAGTATTGTTAAAAGTACATGTGCTGGCGGTTCCCAAAGCATCTTTTGTTCTGCAATAGAAATATGAGATTTGTGTGTTAAGGGAGGGGGTGAATGGACTCAAAAGGAGGGCAGTTACTTACTGAAAATGTTTCCAGCCATGGCCTGTCCATCTCTCTGCCTGACTGCCTTACAGAGAAATGAAATCCAAGATTGCTGCTCTGTAGCAAGAGATCCTATATACATTTACATAAGTTTTGCCAGAAGCCTGTTGCCCCCCTTTATCTGAGTAACTAACAATAGAAAAGGCAGTTGATAAATAAATTCAGTTTTAGGTGAGTGTAGTAACAGTTGGTCAGAAGTGCTTTCTACATGTTATAATGAGGGCGGACCTACAGAAAGGACAGCTTTTTGTTGAGGAAAGGTATTTTTGGGGCTTTAGTCTTTTCTGAGAACAAAAACCCAGTAGGCATGTCAGTAGCTAGGGTTGATTTTGCATGTGGCTGTGGAGGCTTAGCTGAAAGCTTTTTATGCAGTATATGACTATATTCTGACACTCATTGCTGTGGAGGGCAAAAGCATATATGGGTGCAGAAATGGGTGGAGCCTGGCTGCCTGGATGACTCTTAAACCTGATGATATGGAAACAGTCTCAGACTCGAGCATTTTCAAACAGGTGACTGTTGAAGCCAAGACATAACAGCTGCATGAAGAATCTTTCTACACATCAGTTTTCATGCACTCTTTCCCTAGACTGTTTTTAGTCACCGTGCAGTTGTATTGCTGGGCTATTAGTACCCTAGGAGGTTACATCTCACAATGATTACCCCTGGCACAGGTTAAGCGTTTTACGCTGAAGTTGTATTGTCCAGAAAACACAATGCACATTCAGTTAGCATTTATTAGCTGAACCATAGTACCTTATCTCTTTCAATTGTATTTCTGTACTCCTTGCCTCTTATCTTCACACTGGGAGCCCTTAAATGTTAAAGAGACATTCTTGCTGCCTTTTTTTTTTTCCTTCTCCTGAATGAGCCTTAAGCAGAAGCTTAGTCTGTGTTGAGATTGGACTAGATTTACTTGCTTCAGAATTTATTTTGGGGAAAAATAGGTGTTCTCTACAAAGTCGTCTCTCTAGGTTGTGCATTGTTTCTGGTAAGAATGATTTTCTAAAATGTGCTTCTCAATGGAATTTTCTGTTAGTGACAAGTATTATTTATTTGACTAATAGTGAGGGAAAGCATATGGGGAAGCAGTGCCTCAAAACCAATTACATTACATGCCCTCAGTTTCCAGTAGGTTGTTGTTTTTGTTTTTAATTCTGGAGGATGTCTAATTCTCTTTAAAACAAACAAATAAAAAAACCCAGGGACATTTCTCTCATCTAAGCAGGGCTTTCTTCTTAGGTAGAGGTAGGTAGGTGGGGTAGTTTGAATTCCTTATTGTCTACTAGAAGTTAACTGTAACTAGCTCAATACTTATTTTATCATTTTCTTTTCTGTCAGATTTGATGGTGGAGTTCATTGTAACACACATGATGAAAGAATTTCCTATGGATCTCTATGTGTAAGTGTCTGTGGGGCAACTTGTGATTTCAGTTGAAGTTTGAATCTGAGTGAAATTCTAGTCATAGAGCAATCTTCCAGCTGAAATAACACTTTGAGGCTGGTGGGGAGCAGGATGGCTTTTCATTAACTCTTCCAGCAACTTTTTCTACTCCTGAATTGGTCTGTGCACCAGAAAATTGAAAGCAAAGTGAATTTCCAGCTTTCAGACCAATTTTCCTAATCTACTTGATCAAATACAAAGAGCTTTTTACTCTAAAAGAAATTTCATAATAACAGTCATTGCAAGAATCCCTACTTCTAGAAGCTGAATCTTGGTTTAGAAACTGAAAAGACAGTTTTGAAAAACCAAGGACGACTGACGTGAGGCCTGGAAGGCAATGTGGAGAGTGGGAGAGAGGTTTAAGCCTGAAATAGCCTGCTAGGCACCAAGGAGTAAAACTTAGCAATGGGGAAAAGGAGAGAAGAGGACAGGGCTACACATGAGCACTCCATGTGTCCCAGGAAGCCCTTAGAATGCTTTGTTCTGCTTCAGCCTGAAGGGCGGAAATAGGATTTAGACAGATCATAAGCTTTGCTCTGACTGCTTGTACAGTACTGAATTTCCCCAAGGCTTGAACAGTGCTGTGCTCTGTAGAAGAGATAAAGACACATAGGCTGTTTTCCCATAAGGTAACTCTTCAGCATGTTCTGATTTTGCCCAATAACCCTGAAACTACAGTGCCTTTGCAAGGGTTGTACAGTTTAGTTACTAGTTTGTGAGAAATGGGGTTTTTTTAATGACAGTTTGAAAATTAGCTGTAGATGGGTATAGTGCATTGGAATTTTACAAGAAAGGTGTGAAATGTTTAGACTTGAAAGTAAGGTCACATTTAGAAACCTGGTGAGAGTAAAAATGATGAGCAGTAGCAATCATCAGTGGACATCTGTACCTGTTCATTTTGGTGTGTTTATGCAGCCCTTCCACTCCACTGCTGTCTGAAACCATCCTGTAGCAGACGCAGTTATTGCAGATAAAGTGGGTGTTCCGAATGCACAAAGAGTGTCGTACTTCTCTGCAATACATTTAAAAGGTGACAATATGAAGGTGCTCAAAGGAGGGCATGTTAATATTTAAAAGAGAAATCCAGGTTGCTTTGACTAAGGGTGTTTTTTGTCCATTATGTGTATTATGAATCTGCAGCGCAAAGCTGAAAAAGACACCCCAGCAGGATGGATAACTTAATAACTAAATAGTTTCATAACTAAAGCAGGGTGGCTTGGGAGTCTATAGGCTGGTAGCTGGTGCTCTGGCTCCCTAGGCAGGGGTAGTAGAACTGTTATGCCTCTGCTCAATCCCTTCCATGCCTTGATTCCACCCAGAGAGCTGTGTGGTACTGTATACAACCACAAGGTCTCAATGCTGAGATGTTTGAAGAGTATCTTGCATTAGCAGCTATTGCAATTATAAAAATATAATTTAGCTGTTGTCAGATTCTCTCTGGTCAGTGCCTTAAATAGATATTTTGTTTGTTTTTTTTTTTTTTTGTACAGGCCAATTTTAATCTTACAGCCAAGCAGATATGTAGGTAGAAGGGTACCAGACATTGTCTGGTACCAGTAACATCAGAAATTTCAGGTCTTTCCCCAGAGCAATTGCTGTTCCTGGTCTGAAGACAGCTGTCTGTATCCCAGCTGGTTTGCTTCCTTTTCTTGGTTGAATTTATGAGAATCTGATTTGAAATGCAGCCCTTAATACGATGCTTGGCTATTATAAATGGTTTAATATTTATTAATATAATTCTATATTATATATTTATTAATCTAAAGCTAGTTTCAGTCCATACCCCATCATGGTATTTATGTGATCATGTAAAAATCTGAAAAGAATAATGTATTCCTTCTGCATATTATTTCTTAAGGCTTTTTAAAGCATTGTTTTGAACTCTTCACCCCATTTTGAATAACTTCCATGCAAATTTTAAAAATTTGATTTCTTTCTATTTGTCTGATGTGTAGTGTCTTTTCACAGACATGTTGATATTAATGAGATAATGTGTTTTGGAGATATAAGGATTTGGGGAAAAAGGAATTTTTCCGTTTTCAAGTCTTCCTTCTGTTGTGTGGTTTTTTTTTTCTTAATGTCAATAACTAAAAATAGCTTGGTCTAACAAATTCCTATATATTTTCTGTCTTGTCCTTAATGATAGCTACGTTGCAAATTTAGTAATTGTATTAATTTAGTTCTGATGTTATTTGTGAAGAATGTGCACCTAAGAGCTTGTATGTACACAAGACGCTGTAGAGACCTACCAGATTTGGAGACCAGAGGTACACTTGCTGTACGTTGGGGGGGTTTCAGAGCTTGTAGATGCTGGACACTGGAAAATTTGACAGAAATATCTTTTCTTATATATAGTTCAACTGCATGCCTCAGTCAAACTAAAAATCCTACAGATTGTTTGAGTCTGTCATTTCTTCTAGCCTAATCATTTGGGCTGAAGAAACTGAAAAGCTCCATTGTGTCCAGATTTTACAAAATCTGATCACAGCATCTCATACATATGGAACCTGTAAGTTAAGTAACTCCTTTTGTGGAGCTTGTAAGGCCCTCAGGTAAGGGCAAGAAAGAGTGGAAAGTGTTAATTAAATATAAGCAACAAACTTGCACTTGTAGTCAGTCCAGTCATGTTGAGCTTAAACTGGCATACAGGCCCCTTTTGCTCATCTCATCTGGCTCTTTCTTGTGGGTGTTGCTTCCCTTTAGGAGCCTAAACCCATGAGCCTCATCCTTTTGAGGAAGGCCTTGAATTTTTCTATTTGTTACTGATTTCAGAGACATTTCCAGGTTCAATATAGAACTGTTGGAAAATGCAATGTAATTAATCTTTTGCTTTCTGTTTTCCAGACGATGCATTCAGATTGTGCACAAGCTGCTGTGCTACCAGAAGAAATGCAGAGTGAGGCTTCATTACACCTGGAGGGAGCTCTGGTCAGGTACTTTGCAGAGACAGATATGAAAAGCCCAGAATGGGTGGCTATTTGGTGGCCATGACTGCTTGTTCCATTCCTGCAGTTAAACATCACGCAGCAATTCTGTTAAAGCATCTTTATTTTGGTTCTTAGTTGCTGTGTGCAATTTACCTCTTTTGGAAAGACAGATCATTATCATAATGATAGCTAATTTACTTTCTTGTCTGGCCATGATCACCATGGTATCCAAATGTCTTTGTTTTTCTGTTTCATTACCTGAGTCCCTCTTCACCTGATTGGAGAAATGGAGTAATGTTTTATGCAGTAGTGTTTATCTCTCAGGTATTTGTGAGTAGAAAGGAGGTAGGCTCTTGGGTATGCAGCTCCTTCTGAAGAGAGCAAGCTAGAAATGTCAGTGAGAGGGAAGAGAGGCTTTTTAACTCTGACCTTTGCATTGATCATAGATAATCTGGTTCATGCCACTGGTATCCCAAAATAGATAGGTATTATGGGGCTTGACTCATAATTTAGTGGACGTAGCTTTGTTGGGCTGTTTTGTAATGCAGTCGTGTAGGAGGTCTGAGAAAGTGGGTAGCAGAATGGATGATGATACCTCACAGACTTCTTTTGTGGATATGGTATGTGTTTCTGTTATTATTTTGCAAGCACTGAAGTATCTTAGCTAGGAAAGTGCGGTTAATCCCCTAGCTGTTGTGTCTTAAACAAGAGGTTTATGAAAATTCAAGGGAAGTGGCCATATTGTGTATTCCAGGAGTGGTGCTTGAGACTTAAGATCAGTGACTTGGCTGGTGTAATGCAACTCCCATCAGAAATTTGAGAGAGAATGACTTTTGAAAAAAGTAGTGATGAGAGTGATGAGTGGTTTGTGAAGCTGTTCTCAGTTAACACTGAGCGCTTCCCTTCAGTAGGTTTGCATAGCTGAGTGTAGGTAAAGAGAAATGAACAAACAATCTGAGTCACTTACAGTTATTAGATTTTTGCCTGTGTGACATGTGGCCCATTCAGACTTTGTAAATTACTCCTGTAGAAGGTAAAGTGCCCCTAATTAAGAGATTAGCAATTTCTTTTGGGTTTTCTTCAGAACAGAGCCTCTAGAGGCATGGCTACAGTGTTGTGCTGGTTCAGAAAAGCATGTACATGGATGTCTATCATGAATGGAAATTGCATCTGACAGCCTGTGCTACTCAGCAGTTACTGGTGAACCAGATCTGTTCCTGTTTGGCCAGGCTGAGCTGTGTCTTTCCTATACAGTGGTAGTATGGAAGGCTCAAATATAATGGCTCTTGCTTGAAGATGCTATTCCACAGTTCAGAGAGCGTGCTGTTAGGCATCTTTAAATCCTTTAGTTTTTGCTATTCTGGTGGGGGGGTGGGGGGTGGGAAATCCTTGCTACACCCTGGGATCCTGTATCTTGGGATATTCTTGTTAGCTGTCTCTAATTAGCTGATGTTTTTATAGTGCTTTGGAAGCAAAGTGCCTCAGAAGTATTAAGTACTGCACATGCTTTGAAACTGAAGTAAAAAGCACTCAGATTGGTCAGGTTTCTCTGAAGGACCTGGATATCTGCACACCTTGTATACCTGAAGCACTCCATGCATACTATAGATTTCTGTGTGTTTAGGTGAATCCTCTAATGTGGGAGTAAATTACAGTGAGAACACTTCAGATTTTTTTCTGAGAGGATGTTGAGGTGAACAGGATGATTCTGCAGTAGCTGCAAGGTGACTTACAGGGGCTGGAAGGCCCTGGGTACGTGTACCTCTAAAAGGGCACATCCTGGCTGTTCCAGGTATATGCTTCTAGAGTGCTATATGTGGCAGGCTAAATGCTAATTGCCAGCCCTATCTTGATATATATTTCATAATTAACTCTTGTCTATGTCAAAGCTGCTGTTTGATTACCCAGAATGCTGCTGCCTTTGATGTGAAAGAATGGCTATTTTTTCGTCTTGATCTATCTGACTGATGATTCTAAACCAGAGCACAGGGACTTCTGAATTCATTTTGGTCCTTTATGTGAGAATATTCCCCTTCAGGCTTTTATTTTGGATTGAAAAATTAGTTATCGCTGCTGGATGAACAGCTAAAAGGGAGCAGCTGTTCACTGTAAGGTCTGTCATCTCAGGTTGCCCCTTCAAGCGTGCTTTACAGCAGGTATTCAAGCCCACACTTGTCTTCTTGAGTGACAAGGTATGTGATGACTGAAGCAGTGCCCCAGTTGTGCAGCATGGATAATAGCAATGGAAGTCCCCCAACAAAGCTGAGTGGAACAAAGAAGTTGGAGGGAATTGGGGTAAGGAATCACTGAAAGAAAGGGAGAGAATTCTACCTGGCATGTAAAAGGAGGAGAGTTGTTCTAGACAGAAAATTGAGTGGGAGAAGAAGACAAAGGGAATACTGTGGGGTAGGTGGTCGGTATAGGGTGTGGAGGAACTGAGATAAAGGTGTAGGTGGAAGCAGTAGCAATGTATGGAGCCTTCTGTTCACTTACTGTTTCTAATGTTAGCTACTATCTAATTAAGGAAAGCCACTCATGTGTCATTTGATGGATAGATGCTCTTCCTTTGTGGGTGCTTTGTGTTCAGTATGAAAGGCCAGCAGCACTTTGAGAAAGTTTCTGCATTTCCTTTTTTGATTTAGAGTTGCAATGGTTGCAGAGAAAATCAGTGGAGCCAGGTATTTGGCATCTCTCAGGACACACATCAGGCTGTTTGTACAGTCTGTAATACTTCATAGTTTTTCAGATATGCCACTGTGTGGCACATTGCTTACGTATGATCTTATTTCTGTTAGACTTCTTTTTTCAACATCTAAGCTTCAGTCTTGTTACTGAGTCTTAGCTTCCCTATTACATTAATTAGTTTGTATTAAGTCAGGGGGCCAGGACCAGGGCACCCAGTACAGGATAAACCTGTAGCTGTGCTGACCAGATAACTGAGAATGTTTGAGGTGACAGAATGATGCAAGGGTTTGAGAGCTAGAAGCAGGACTGACGGAAAGGAATATCTGTAGGTGGCAAAAGTCATATGTATAAGCTGATTCTAGCTAAAAGTAGTGTGAAATTAGGTATCATATCACTAGTGGAGGTAGTTTTTGGAGTATCCTAAAAAGAGTGCCGGAGAGCGAAAACCAATTGTAATTCAATTAGCCTATGAAAACGATTACCAACTGCAGTTACTGATGGATGGACCAGACATTCGGGTCCAGAGATGCCTGTTGGTCGTGGTTCCTCTTTAATAGACCTTTTAAGCAGATTATTATCTTTAGTTTATTCATGGTTAGTATGTAGTTCTTCCCTTTGACTGCTGAAGAAAATCTTCAGATTTTTCTTCTGTGACACAGTACCATTACTGGTGACTAGCCTGGAAATTTGGCCACGGTTGGAAGCCGTAAGTGGATATGATTGCGTTGACCTGTTCCCCTACAGACATTTTGGCCAATTGGAAGTTTCCTGGACTATTATGCCAGGTACCTTATACTTTTAAACACTAATCTATTGAATGTCACGTGTGAGGTACTTCACAGAGCTGATAATGAAACTTTACTTGGTAACAAACAGTTCCTTGCTCTTGGAAATAGCATGTTATGCCCAATGGTTTTGATTTTGCTGGTCATAAAGGTGCAATTTGGGTTTTAATTGTTGAACTCTAACTAGTTTGTACAGTACTTGAGTGATGAAAGGTGCTGTATATGTTGTTGTTGTCAAGCATGTATAAGCCATGCCGAAAGAGTTTTCATGAGTCATTTAAGCTCTTTATATAAAAAGACCTCATTTCTTCAACTCCTCCCACCTCAAAATTAGTAATGCTTGAGCAATTCACTATGAGCTTAAGGGATGCAGGTAACTTCTTTGCAGTTGCTATGGTTTGCTTTAAGCAAGAGCCATGTTTAAAGAAATAGGAAAGCAATTTTAATACAGACTTACAATAGCAAGAGTAGATCATAAAAATGAAATGGTCAAATAGCTATTTATTGGGGTAACTGAATGCAAAGTAGGATTACAAATGAGCTTTGTCATTAGTAAGCACTTAAGATCAGTTGCCAAATTACTGTACCATAAAGGCTACAGTTATTTTGTAGCATAGTCAATTTGATAGATATCAAATGCACTGTTAAAATGAAGTTGCTTCAAATGTGTAGCACTATCAAGAAGTTAATTTTTCTCTTTTTTTATTTTAGGATTGTCAAAACACTTTTGCAGTGCTACTGGACAAAATAGACTTTTTTCCTTTTTGTAGATGTCTTAGCTATTTTTGTCAGTTTCTGTATTTATAACAGGAGGATAATGTTAATTTTAAAAGTCTTCTTGGGTGAATATTAAAGAGGTGAAAGGTTCCTCTGTGGAACATTTTAAAATAAAGAAGCAATATTTGTTTCAGTATGTATAACATACTTGTCCTTATACAGTGCATGTTTAAGATGGTATTGTTTAGTCACTTCTGCTTTGCTCTGTTATTTCTGTGGCTGAAATATTGTTACTGGTAGTATTTACCTGTGGCATTTCTGGTTCTCCAGCTGTTGATCAGGTTTGCTTCAGCCCTCTGATTTGTGTTGCTGAACAGATTGGAAATCAGGTGATGTTGCGTCTTCCCTTCATCTCTAATCCTGCTGTCACTGTCACATTCTGCAGCAGCTACCTGGCAAGGGAAGCTTGTCTTCTTGAAGCTCTTGGGGAGACAGGATTCATATAGTGATGTACCAGACAGGCATTTTATCACTGGACTAGACTGATCACCAGATGCTGTGAGAGCTTGAAAGACTACAGAGCTGCTTGGGCAGTTAGAAAATAACTTAACAATTTTAGAGAAAGGAATGAAAGACCTAAAATTCGACCTTCTTACAAACTTGCAGAATGTCTTATTTGGTTTTAGAACATGCTGCTAAGGGTCAAGATCCAACAGCACTACCTTCGGCATGCTTCTGAAGTTTTAAGAGTTTAGAGGAAGCAGTCATGCTCCAACTTATGGTATAGATAAGGCTACTGTGGTAACTTCTGTGCAATGAAGAATTCTATAATATAGTAACAGAAAGAAATGTCTAAGCTGTGGAGGAATTTGCAAGCATAAGAGAATGGTCCCTTCGGCACAGCATCTTCAAAGGCAACTAATAAAGGTCATGTGTAGGGGTAAGGTAAAAGGAAGAGGGGCTTGTGTGTTAAGTGTAAAATGCTTTCATGAAATATAGGGTGAGTACAAAGAAGGTCTGTTTGTCTCTGTTAAAGTGTTCTACTTGAATTTACTGTTTCGGGAAGAAAAAGAAGTCATTATGTGAAACTTGACCTTTCAAATACCTTACAGCAGAAGTGCTTTCTGACTTCGCTGCACTGCTTGAAAACTGTGAAGAGAGCTATAGTACCAATGCTAGTGGTTTAACACCTGTGTAGGTAAACATACTCTACCTACTGCAGGTTTTACCTGGTGCTTACCCTCTCATTTCATAGAATCATGATTCTAATCTCCAAGCCTTTTGATAGTAGGAGGCTGGCCCAACTTTTCAAAGCTGCACATCGGAATCTCCACGTGACTGAGAGCTCCCAGCCATGTGCCATATGCCATGCAGGAGATTTGGGGTCTCTTGAGTTGAGTACAAGGAGGTGCTGGCTTGTTAATGGGAGTGCCACCTCACTGAGAAGTGAGGCAGTTCATTCCTCACTATTATGAGTGGTAGTTCAGTGGCAGCACCAGGAGCTGAGGGAAGAAGAGGCAAGAACAGCTGCTTGTGGCTATTATTGATAACCTGGTAAGATCAGGGTGGGAATTCTTCATCAACAGTGCCTTGCTCAGATAAGCACAAAGGGAATTTAGTCATTTAAGTGGACAAAAGTCTAGTAACCTTTTGGTCATCCTGCCTCAGCCTGGCAGATTTCATCTGGATATGTTGCTCTGCCCTGCAAATTATTTTTAAAATAAAGCTAGCTAACACTGGAGAATTAGATTGTGAATCCTTAACACTTTTTGTAGATTGTGGTAACCCAGTGGAGATATTGTGATAATTTCCCCTGGGAAAGTCCCATTGATGACAGAAGTGTTACAGCCAGAGCTGTTCACTGCCATTTCTTTGTCTGCACAGAGGGGCTGCCGCATGCACAATGCAGTGATTTACCCCGTCCTCTTTTTGTTTTCAAGAAGCAGCACTTCTGAATCCCTTACTTTGCTGTCTTTCCATGTTTTCACACAACGTTTCTGCTGTTTCTCCAGATGCTCCTCTGCTCTTTCTCCAGATGCTCCTCCTTTTCTGTTTTAAAACCTCATGCAAAAATGTGCAACCTTAACTCCCAAGACTACTATTTAATTATCAGTGTGAACCTGCGCTGTCAGAGAAAATGGAATTGAGCTTGATACTTCCCTTTCCTCTAAAGAGGATTTAAGCTTTTGGGGGTGTGCTTTTTTATTTGTTGTTTTTTTATTTTTAAGAAGAAAGCATATTGTTCATCTGAGCTTCAGCTGAAGTTGGAAAATTTGGTTTCTTTCTTACTGCTTGCTGGATTGCTATCAAGCAGCATTGCTCTGGCATCTGCAATTAGCATTTCCGTTAAGCTTGCAATTTTCACCCCATTGGCTGCGGTTAGATTGGAACAGTGAGTACCAGGGCTGGAGACTATATAAAGTAAGTAAAGGATTAGAAGTGAAGTGGCCTACTCGACTGATTCTGGGAGCGATGGGTTGTGCCAGCATGTGCTCCAACCCTCTGGCAAGCTGTTTTTTCCCATTAAGAATACAGGCTGCTTTCATGTTTACACCCTGAGAGTCATGGGGAGAAGAGGGAACAGCTGTAGAGTGCTGAGATGCGGGTGATGGGGAGCCTGCCAACAACCCCTTTGGTGGCCAGAAGCAAGAGTTTGCAGCGCCTGTGGCAGCAAGCAGGGGGACAGCGGTTACAGGAGTGTCTGGCCAGGTGAATTGTTACAGCTATGAGCGGGGTGCTCCCTCCTTATCAGAGCAGAGGGAAGGAGCATGTTGCATAGTGATGTTGACAGAGCTTTTATTGCTTCCCCTGCTCCCCTGAGAGGAGACTGCAGCAGTGGTGCAACAGTCTCATTTCCTAACGCTTTGGCTGATTGACGGGAAGCTGCAAGTGCTGTCCCTGAGTAATTGGCTCACTTGTCCAAGGATGCTGCGAGAGTTTGTGCCTTGGGGGGTTCTGGTGCATTAGTTTGTAATAGCAGTGTAACTATTTCTCAGACATGCTTCCTGTTCCTACTGCTCTGTCTGGAAGCTACCTCTATTGCTTCTTTTCTGTCAGACCCTATCTGTAGATATTCATCTCCTGCTGAGTTTGTTTTGATCACTGTTCTGCTGAGTGTCTGCCCATGCTGAATGTGGCCAGATCTGTACACTCTAACACTCAGGTCATCTCTGTATATCATACTAAAGCCTTTTGCTTCCTTGTTTCTGAATTTCTTTTCAGGTATAGCATTTATTACAGGTGATTCCTCCGTTCCAAGGTCTCTTCTCCTCCTCATAGTAGCACAGTGGGATATATGGTTATCCTGGCTTAGCCCTTGTGCCTTCCAGTCTGGAATAGGAGAGTGGATTGGACTGGCCCGTGGTCAGGGTATTGTCATGTTGTAAGAGTCTGTTATTTCCACGCTGTGCTGTGGTTTCCCTTGTGTAAGAGGATCATGTTGAATTTTGGAATCTGGAAGAGCATTATGAGTAGGTGTTGTTTGTCCCGTTACTTTTCAATAAGCATTTGATGTTGACCGGTTACAGAGAGAATACTGAGCGTAGGTGGGCCTTTGGTCTGACCAGGTGCAGCCAGGGCTGCTCTAGTTAGGTTTCCAGTGCTGTTGCACAGAGAATGGTGCTGTTTTCTCTTTTATGTTGGAGGAATTGAAGGACAGAAAGGACCAAAGTGCTGCTTCCTGAAGAATCTAATTCAGTTTCTTCTCCAGCCTAGTGCGCTAATCCTTACCAGATCTGGATTACCATGTGCTACAATGGGTGGTATGGACCTTGCCTTGAGAGTTTGTGTATGTGAACAGGGTATAAGAGTTCCAGGGTGGTTACTGTGCTGCTGAAGAACTCCTAGGCAGAGGATTTCTCTGCAGCATGGAAGCATTGTCCAGATGTCATTACTGGCTGCCCTGTGGTGACATGTGGGTGGGGATCCTCCTGAAGGAGTTGTAAATTGAAACACTGAAAGGAGAACACTGAATATTCTGATGGTACAGTGGTAACCTCCAGAGGGAATGGGAAAAATCACTGTTCTGCCCAGTGTGCCCTGAGAGTTGGAGGGTAGAAAATTGGAAGATTTTAGTAGAGTACAGGGCCCCGTTAATTGATGTTATACTGTAGCTGAGGAGCACTCACATCTCTTTTTCTCCCTTGCTCTTTTGTTGAGGGCCATTATATGCACCATTAGAAGATTTTTTTGACCTGTAAGTGCAGCAGATGCGGTGGCAGAGGCCTCCATACTGTGCTAAACCCATCCAAGCTCTCGCTGATGTGTGTCTTAGGGCTGTTCTCTTCTGCTCTGTTGTGCAGTAACATATCAGAGCCTTCTGATGCTATTGCCAGAGTCTGTGCTACATTCTGACTTGCCAAAGGGATACTACTCTGTTTCTTTTTTTTTTCCCCCCTGCTTTTCTCTGCTTAACCTACCTCAGTGCTCCTGTTGCATTACACGTGATCCAACCAGGGAACACTGAGATGCTAAATAGAATTAAAAGTTTGTTTAAATCCCAAATGTGCTGGGGCTGAATATGTTTCTGTTTGAAACAAGGCTTAGAGGAAGAGAAGCTAAGTCTGCTATGGGAGGAGGAATAGGGGAAGGAGGGAGCCCGTAACAGGAATTACCTCCTTCCTGGTAGAACTGAAGAAGAGATGCTGGCTGCCCACAGTCTTCTTACAGAGGATTGGCTTGAAGGGCAGCAAATAACTGAGCAGGGGTAGAGTTGCTCCTCAGCAGACTGGCCACAAGAGCTCATAAGGGAAAGTGTCTGTCCTCAAAAGCAGCTGTGTGGTGGAGGAACTAAGAGCCTCTTTCACTGCAGTATTTTAGTTTAAAAAGCAGAGGGGCTATCTGTAAAAGTTTGTGATGTCACTTTTCATCCTTTTGGCTGTAGTAATCCTTGGGAGAGAAAATTGCGTAAAAGCCAACCTGTCTGCTTTACACCACTTTCACATACAGCCAGTCATACGGCTTCATGTCCAGTTTAAGTGTCCACTCAACATGCTTTTCTATTTGGTGTTGAGGCTGTAAATGTAGGTGTTCAAGGCCATCTTCTCTTCTTGTTGATTTAAGAAGCGTAGCCAGTGTGCTCGGCTCAGGTCACAAAATGAGGAACGTGTGTGCAGATACTGATGGCTGCTCGTTTAGTTTAGTTACAGCCTCCTGCTCTTGTTGCTAAAAAAAGTTGTAGTGATACTATTGTACTGTGAAATTACAGATGTTTCAAGACTCACGAGAGCAGGTGTCCTAGTAAGGGATGCCAAAGACAGGTATCTTTAGAAAAAGAAGGTTGTAGAGCCTATTGCAAGAGTGGTGCTGTTTTCCAGTTAATGTTGAAATAGATCCCATGCCCAAATCATCCATCGCTGTTCAATTCTGGAGCACAAATTGGATAATGTGGCTGAGCCCAAGCAAGGGCCACAGTTCTGTCTCCCTGTGCAGCTGAGAGATTGAACTGCTCCTCTGCTGGGAAAAAAACGTGGATAATTTCCTGGCTCATGTGAGAGGGCAGCCTGCAGATGGGATATGAGAGGCAGGTAGTTGATTGCAGCAGGGAAAAACTGACACATCTGGTTTGGCTTCATGTTGCTCAGGAGTCGTAGAGGGATGTTCAGCCAGTTGGACCTTTGCTCTAAAGGTTTATTTTCTGTGTATAATTGTCACTGAAGGGTACTGGGCATGTGAAGCTGGATTTAAAAGTTGTTAACCCTGAAAATGCCCAGGTGTAGCTCTCCTCATTTTCAGTACAGCATCTGCCTTACCAGCAAACTACAGGGACACAGGTAGCCATAGATTTAAGGGTTCGGTGTCCACAGGGTTCTTGTTACTTAGAGCCACTGGTGCAGAATGTTCTGATGTGGAAGAAGATGGGTTGCACTTTGAGCATTGATGTGGTGTATATCCTAATTAGGAGCACTGCAACTTTTTCAGGAATGTGTGGTTTCCAAAGAGGTGGATAAATTTGTCTGTGCAGTGCGTACAGTGACTGTAAACTTGGTGGATTAGCTCTTCTGACCAGCTCTGAGCCCAGCACTGAGTTTCTTCTTCATGTGAAGCACGTCCTTCTCCTTCCTAGCTCTTAGGGGAGGAACAGCCTAATCAGGTGTGAGTGGGCTATGATGCAGTGCAATTCAGATATAAAGATTGATTTCAAGCAGTGGTAATCTCTTGTCTTCCTTCTAACTGGAACAGGAAGATTAAACATGAGCAAATTCATCACAATGGCTGGAACAAACGTAGGAGCTGTTGTTGAGGTAGAACAGAGTAACAGTTCTTCCAAGTGTTGTCACTGATATAGAGCAGTGCAAGTGCTTCAGGGTGGTATCTGAGAAATGCTGTGGTGGTCAGTTTTAGGGTACTTGTCCCTGTCAGTTGGTGAGTTCTCTTGCACTAGAAAAATGATGGTTATGCTCATTCTTTTAAAAATAGTGTCTCCACACCACAGACAGCTCTCATGTTCACTATGTTTGGATGTTCAGTGGCTTGTCACCATGCTGTGCTGTGCTCTTTCCCGCTGGCGAGGGCCTTTCAGCAGCGTTCTGGTGGGAGAGTAAGAGGTGATTGGACAAATGAGAGGCTTCACACCACTTTTTCTAGGAAATCCAGAGTTCTGCTGCTCTGCTTTTGGAAGCTGGTAGTGGAACAGCAGAGCCTGGTCACAAGACCCACATCTGTGTGGACTTGCGTGGCTGGAAAAGAGGTAAAGCCATGTTTATAACTATTAGAGACGGAGATGGCCAATAAGCTGCTGTGGCAGAGATGCAGAGCAGCTGTCTTCAGTCCAAGGCACTGACTGCGGGAGACTCTACTTTTTTGCTGTGGAGGCTTGGTTACCTTGGCAACCTGTTTTTAGCTGGATGTCTGCTGCGGTGGAGAGCCCATCTGTACCTGCTATTTCTTTGTTTTGAAATGGCTGTTTTACAGAAAAATGTGTCAGGAGTACTTTCAGAGCTGGATTATTGTGGAATCCAGGCTCTGCTTTTGGTCTCAGGAGTTTTGGTCTGATGATGAGATGATGATAGTATTGGGGAGTTTTGCTGATGAATTGAAAAGTTATTAATGTATCTGCTCCATGAGCTGGGCTGCTGTCATGGAAGGGAGAGATGCTACTGCTGATTGTTAAATCCTGGAATGGCTCTGAAAGATGATTCACTTTTGGAGTTTGCAGAGAGCTTTGTTCATTCTGGTTTGCAGCTCAGCATGAAGCCACCAGCTGGTAGATGAAACTGAGGTAGCTTCTGACTGTGATGAATATCCACACTGGGGCCGTAAGCTTCTCTTCTCGGGGGGATACATAAACTTCTGTTAGTCCTGGTAAACTTGGGTATTGAAAGGTTGTGGTTGCGAAACTCTATTCGGAATCTGACAATTCTATTTAGTTCCAGATCTTACCAGTCTCTTCATGTGTGTCTTTTTACTCTACATTTTTTGGTTTTACCTTTTCTGAATACTCCTAATCCTGAAAGGGCTGGGGGCTGGGAAGGGGGAGTATCTCAGTTTTGTCATTACTTCATTCCTGTACCCTCTGCTTTATCTCCTCCTATTTCATAGCCTATACCTTTGGGTTGAGATGAATGGTCTGGTTTGTAGTTGCTGTGGGGCTCTCCCAAGCTGGAGTTGGTTTCTCACAGGTTACTGGGTAACATGTAATGCTTGTGTAACGGTGGGGGGAAGAACAGATTAACAAATTCTAGTTGCATGTATAAGAAACTGGAGTAATGCCTGGCGTTACTCTGTTAGATGCCATTACCAGATAGTAGGTAATTAAGAACCTTTTTAAAAAGTCTGTGAACCATTGCAGCTTGACTTTGCAGGCCATATAATTCATTCTTGAAATCTGTTGACTTAAGAGAGTACACTAAGAATCTGTTCTAGGCAGGCATCTGCTTTCAGTCCTGAGCAGCTATAATGCAGAAGAAAACAGCTTTCTTTTTTGAAATTTGCAAGAACTAGAAAAAAAAAACAACAACAAGATAAAGAACTCTGCATTTTATTGAAGTGTATGGAATACAATTGTTTATTGTAAAGTCTGCTTGATTAAAGCTCTTTTAGCCAGCTTTTTTGTTAATTCCCACTATCATGAAGTGATTTTGGGTGGTTACAGCAGGAGCTTTTGTTGTTTTGTTTTTTTTAAGACAAGTGTGAACCAGATCTGTAGTCTTTACTGCACAGCCCTAGATAACTGACACAATAAAGTACTACATCCTTCCTTCTATCATTGCAGCAGCATTTTCATAGAACTACAGAAAAGCTATGCTGTGGGTTTTTTGTGACTTTTAAGTGCATGTATCAACAAGAGTGACAGTTTGGGGCTGACTATGCATACATCATGTTGGTGATGTATGAAACAGAAATGAGACATTTGGATTCTCCAACCCCAAAGCTCACTTCAGGATCTGGCAGATAGAAAAATTTCCTGTGAACTGACTAAGCTGGCAGGAGACTTACCTTGAGCCTGAGCAGGTTTGATTGGGAAGTCAGTGAAGGAGAATAAATGTGGGACAGTAAAATAGCTGTCACCAACCTGTCAAGCACAGTATTTTAGCCACAAAAAAACCCCAGCCCACATGTAAATGGATATATTTCTGAGAGCTGAGCGGCTGGAATTTAGGTTAGTTTATATTAGATAATGAAAATGCATCTGTATTTAAGTGACTTATTGAGAATGGCTTTGCTTTTAATTTTATTTTAAAAATACATGTTTTCTCCTAGCTTTGATCAACTTGTTGAAGTTCCTCATGTCTAATGAGACTGTGTTGCTGGCCAAGCACAACATCTTCACCCTTGCTCTTATGGTGCGTACAGACAGCAAATCCTCTTAATCACCTTAATCTTACATTAATCTTATGAAAGAATCCAGGATTTTGGGGCTGGTAAGGAAATACCAGAACAAGACCACAAATGGAGGAACGTAATTGTGGTTGGTTTTGCTAGATGTTTGGAAAGGACAGTGCTTGGTCTTGCTCTGCTTGTTGAAATAAAGAATTCTATGTGAGGAAAGGCTTCATTTAATTTTCAAGGTTTGGTAATGGATTTCTTTCTTGTTCTATGGCCCTTCATATACCAAATAATATAAACCTGTTTTCCTAGCCCCAGATATGATGGTATTAAAGCATCTTGTCTATGTCTTCTGTACAATAAGGAAAATAATAGATAAAGCAATGAAGTAATGTAATATTGTGTCATGCAACGGAGGGCTATTTCTTTGAAGTTTTTGTATTATTTCTGTTGCAGAACAGATTTTGTGTAAATATTTCTGTTCTAACTTCTTTTCCTTTCCTTGTATAGGTTGTGAACCTGTTCAACATGTTCATCACTTATGGAGACACCTTTCTCCCCACTCCCAGCAGCTATGATGAGCTGTATTATGAAATCATTCGGATGCATCAGAATTTTGACAACCTTTATTCTATGGGTGAGTACCTCTTGACTGGCCAGGACTGTTGTCTGGAGGTGTAGGTGGTGGTGAAGCAATGTTTGTGTGAGGTCTTTTCTGTCCACCTGCTACTGAGGTGTGTCTTGGTGAGTGGATGTGTTTTGTGTGCTAGGACATGTTTAGTAAATTGAGATTGGGATATACTTGTTAAAGGGATAATTTTTTAGCTGGAAAAAAAAGGAACAGACCTGCCTCTCTAGCAGCTACTTATTGTGGTTGGAAATAGTTCTTGGCACAACTGGGTATATGATGTTTCATGCATCTTTGTATAGTTGCATCTATTACATTTGACAGTTTGATGTTGAAAGCAGGTATGTGCTGCAGAACCAGCCAGCACAGAGAAACACTCAATACAAACAAGAATTTGGAAAAGAATTTGAGAAACTTATTAACAAGAAGCTTACTGTGCTAGACAAATCACATCTACTACACTTACTGCCAAAACAAACCAAGAAAACAGCCTTCAGAAACCTGCTTGCAATGACAAGTGAGTCACTGGACTGAAGAATGTGCCTACTGGCAAAACAGGGAGAAGCTGCCATCCTTCAAAGAGAGGGAGGCATGCTGGAACGCCACCAAGTGACACCTAGCAGGGAAAAGAGGAACAAAGGAAAGCAAGGCATGCATGGAGGCATAATCATGCAGTGTGTACACAGGAGCCTGCAGCCAAGGGTATCTGCAGCAGCACTGGTGTAGTGCCTGCATGCTTGAATTTATGAAGAAAAAAAGCAGTGTTCTTCGTTTGCTTTGTCGTAGAAGGACCTTCCTTCTCTTCATCCCCTGCTCCCTTCTCAGTGTGATCACCCAATGAACAACAGGAGTTAAAATAAGCATATAAGAGGCGTTAAAAGGCAGTGGGAGACAGACAGTTGGCTGCAGCACTCTTCTGACATGGTAGAAAACCATCCTCACCTAAATAAAAGTAGCCAAATACTCCCTGCGACTGCAAGCAAAAGTGAACTCCCCTTCTGTACAAACTTCCTACAGTTTTCATCCATTATCTAAGGGCTGGTTTTGTGCCCTCTGAGAACATAAGATTTTTTTGCTAACCCATTTCCTACTCCCAAGAATTGCAGTCAGTAAGATGAGGTACTTTTACTAGCCAGTAGTTTTTCAAACCCATTCCCTGTGGAAGCTGAAGGAAAGCAGAATGGAAGAATAATGCACTCAAATACATACTCAGTTGAGCTGCAATAGACACATCCGACCTGTTGAAACAATTCGTCACATGAATGTTTTCCGTCTGGCTACACAGAGCAAACCCCTTTGAATTAATGTTGTAGATGCCTGAATGGAAACCCTCTCTGAACACATTACTTCAGATACTCAAGTACAGTACCTACTGTTTGACAAAATAATGTTACTCAGAGCTGACCTTCTTTTTTCTGCAGATGACATCTACTAGTAGTGCTAGGAAGTGAGAAGGTAACACTGTCTCAAGCTGGTGAAAGCCGCAGTTTAACCAGGTGTCCTGACAGCTTCCCTTTGCTTGTCCATCTCACTGGGACTGCCGTCACCCTTCTGTCCCTTAGCCTTGGGACATTTGTTAGCAGAGATGAAAAAGCTACTCTATCCTTTAGTTTTCCTGTTAACGTGATTGAAACTTTCCCCATTAGGAGTGGAGGTAGAATTTTATTCCCTTGGTTTTTATTTATTTAGTTTGCTTGTCCTAAATCTGAACTTTGTCTGGAGCACTGAAAGCTTCTCTCAGGTAATGGTAGACATGAGTATGCAGCCACTGTGTGTATGGATTCACTTGTAGCATCCGTGTTTCTAGATGTTCCCCAATTCAGGTGAGGTGCTGTTCCTTCACTTCCAAGTTGTAGGTTAACCTTTCTTGTGGAATGTAACCCTCAGAAAACCCTGTATATACAATTTCATAGAAAATTCCCTTATCTTCAGGCAATACAGAAATGAATCCAAACATTTGCTACAGGATCTGTTACTGTTTTGGTACTTACCGAGAGATGTACAGGTAGCTGCCACCGTAGAAGCACTACAGATTCTGACCTAAATAAATATTTTTGGTACTCTGGCAGAAAAGAATAGGATTCCCTAGAAGTTCTTCTCTTGCGGAATGTTTTCAGATCTGCTCCAAAGTCTGTCAGAGACCATCTGTGCAACAAAACACCCTTGTTCCTACAGGGAGCATTTTTACCTAGGCTGGTGTGTAATTCATCTCTGCAATTCCAGATAAATGTGGAGGTAAAGAATCACTGCTGAGGTGGGTTTAAATTGCAGGATATAGTCCAGCTCAGATGGAGTCTTGCATAAACAGGAGCTGGAGGAGAATGGTGGTGTGTGGAATAAAAGGAGTCACAGACCTGGGATGCTGTCCTGTTTTGAGGGAAAATGAACTTTAATATGTGGTGATGAAAGCAGTTAGGAGGACCTAGGCTCTTCTATCCCCACCACTTTCTGTATCCCAGCCATTTTTTTGTTCTGCTCACCTCTTGCGTGTTCCTTACATTTCTTAGATGGGCTTTGAAGTGAACTTCTGCCCTGGATCACTGTTTGCCTCAAAGATAACCTTTGTTTTGATGTGGTTCCCAGACTGACATCTCACCAAAGCAGATTTTTTTTACGTTTTGGGTTGGAAAATTTCCAGTCCTGTTCCAGCACTTTTGGCTGTCTTTTTCTTTCAGTTCTAAGGCTGTCTACCAATGCTGGTCAGTGGAAGGAGCCTGCAAGCAAGGTGACCCATGCATTAGTCAATATAAGGTAAGGAGTAGAAGTTAATACCATTTTAAAGATTCTCCTGTCCTGTGTGACTGCTTTCTTATCATGACACATTCACATTTGTTGTACTGAATTTGGTTTTGAATTTGTTCTTTGTTGGGCTAAATTGATGCTCTAAACAGGGCCCACTGGGATAAAGAGAGGATCACCAGGATTTGATTGTCCTCTCTCTAATAATTCTCTTGGCTCTTCTGTAGACTGAGTGCTTTCAAAGCATAGCACAAGCTGTAATGAATTAATCCTCACAGCGTTCTTGGGAGAAGTTATACAGTAGGGAACAATGCTGTGCTGGCGAAGCAATTGTGGACCTAATGGATTTCTGTTGTGTGATTCTATTGCAATTCTACAAAGCAATGAAGAGGACTATAAACCAGCTGTAATAAGCAGACTCAAGGCCTCTTTCAACATTGCCAGATTTTTGTGTGTGCTTAAAACTGATTATTTAAGGACAGTTCAGTATTCTCTTAAACCTCTTCCTCCTGTTCCAGGGCAGAAGTTATGCTGTACTTGTAAGGCTAAGGAATATCTAGGGGTGCTTTTGTGCTGTATTCCTTCACATCAGCAATAATTTCTTTTCATGGCTTCTGAAGCAGCTAGTACTGACCAAGCTGGGTACTGGCCCAGAGGCTCATGGATCTGATTGATTGGAAAATGGAAGAATGTTGAGAGAGAAAACTTGCTGTTTATCTCTGGCTTGTAAACAAACAGTAAAATATATAAGTATTTATACTGAAAAATATCTGCCCATCACTTCCCTGGTCACTCTGGACACTTGGTGTCTATGCAACACCAAGTAGCTCAGTACTGCTACCTTGCTAGTACTTGTCATTTTCCTCACTACAAAAGGTATTGTGTAGGACAAACTCTCTGAGGGCATCTTTCAAGTCAATATACATCTTACGTGCCTATAAACCACCGTAAAGGTTCTCTTAATAAGTCTGTAAGCTTTAAGAACATCATGTATAGGTTCTCTTAGTAAGTCTGGAAGCTTAAGAACATTATGGATAGATGCCAGAAGATGTATTTTGCTACTATATATATATTTTTTTTTTGTAAATAAACATAAATGAACACTTGTGGGCAGATAATGCACTTGGAATGAAGCAGCAGAGCAGATAGCTGTTGGCAAATTAATGTCATTTAATGTGTCACAAAGTGTCTGCTCTGGGAATTCTCTGTGTACCAGGGGAGAGAAGTCTAAACTGGGAAGAGATTAAAAATAGCAGGTGGTCAGAGAGGGTTTGTGCAACCAAGATTTTGCATTGGTTCATCTCCTGTTGGCTTAACAGTGGCTTTTGTGAAAATCAGCGTGCAGCTGCAACAAGATGCAACAGAAAAACAGGCACCATGATACCCCTCCCTGGACAGCCTGTATTAGGTTGAGTGCATGGTGCTATCTGCAGCCAGTGAAGCCTCTAGCATGTTTCTCTTCTAAGCTTTTGGTAACTTTCTCCTGTTCCACCCAACTGCTCACTCTGTTGAAATTTCATGTGGTCTTTCACTAGCCTTAGAAGTTTTCATGACTGACCGCTTTTCATTCACCAAAATTGGAAAAGATCTAAATTAAAGATGATTCAAGGCTTTAAGAGGGATTAGAATTCGGACAATTTAGTCTGACTTAATTCCATTTCTCCCTCCCCCTCCAAAAAAGGAGAGAGGGTGGGTATTTCATTGCCAGTTCATTTTCTTCTCATCGTAAAAATATCTTTTAAGGGTTCTTTAACTGAACAGATTTCAGAGCAGCCAGTTGTTGGAAGCTGGAGAAATCCAAAGATACTGTGCTTTTGTGAAGGTAGTTGACAGTGTTGTTTCAAAGTGGTGACTAGGACTAGGTGCCTTTTTTATGTGTGAACATGCTTTACAAAGTTCCAAAAGACTCATCTCCATACAGGGGAAATGGATGAAGTAAAGGGCCAGTGGTAATGTAATGCTCCATTTTGGCCTAGAGACTGAATTTAGGTGTTTGAAAGATGCAGCAGAAGGACAAGAGGATAATTCTTTGAATTTGAGGAATGCCTCGAGCCTTCTGAGGTCTGAAGTTTTCTGCAGTTAGTTCAGAAAGACCATTTTGTTGTGGTCTGTTGGCTGCCCAACTTCTGTGGCAATATCTGTAGGAGGACTTAATACTAGGGCCACATGTTTTCTTCTGATGTTGGACCAGGAGTGCAAACTGGAGCCTTGTGCACACACACTTGTGTTGCCAAGAGTCGTGGAGGTGTTGCAAGCCCAAATCACCAAAGAGAAAAGGAAGAGACAATGCTTGAGAAGAATAAATGGTTCAGTGTTGTCCAGCTGATGGCTTTATTAGAGAACCACTGTGTTAATGAATGACAGTATTATCATAAGGTGTAATTATTTTATGCGTTGATAATGGCATGCTGGTTTGAACCTGGCTTAGCTCCCCATTGTCTGGATTGCCTGCTTGTTTATGCTCCTCTGGTTTCCCATTGGAGTGATCTTAGCATACTTTTTGTTTGGATGCCTTTGCAGTGAAGGTGATGAATTTAGAGAAACCTACCTCACACTGGATTTTTCTCTCAGCTTGTTCCATCACTCTGGAAAGTTTTTATGAGCAACAGTTGCCCACTTTTTGCTGTAACAGGGCAGTGCAAAGTCATACTTTGGTTTATATCTTCATCTCATTGCTATTTAAAGAAATAAATTGTAATTTCCCTATCATAAGGTCTTTGGTGGGAAAGATTGCAAATGTAAAAACATGTCATGCATGTGGTGGGTTTTAACAAGTATCTTAAATCCTAGTGGACAATCTGATGTGTATTTCTGCTAGGAGAGGAGTGTTTTGCAAGTTGTTTACCACTTTTCAAGACTGCAGTGCATTTGAGTTACAGGAGTAACTGTTGGGGAGACACACAAAACAGTCTTGCTTGTACCCCACAGTGTTGGACTGATGAGGTCCTCTGATTAATTGCTTTAATACAGAGTCAGGATGAGTAATAACTAGAGAATGTTTAACGTGTTCTTGTTTAAACTCAACTGCAGGGAGAGATCCCACTTTGTGTATCCTGTTATGGTATTAATTGTACTTTTCAGTTGGGCCCTAATCTCCCCTAGGCAGTCTGACTGGGTTTTGTTTGCTGATTAGCTGACTTCTCTAGTCTTTACTCCAGTGAAAAGAGCAGTCACAAATGTTTTTAAGGAGCACTGAAAGATGAGGAGGCTATTCCTACCTTCCCTCCATAGCTATCCTTTTTACACATGATGAATAATTTCTGTCCAACCTAAATAAAATGAAAATTTGAAGATGACAGAGTAATAACAACCTTGTCTGACTGAAATCTTACATACCATCTGGGAATGAGTGATCCCTATTTCTGTGCTATCCCATAATAGTGATTATAACTTCTATCTGTGGATTTGTCTCTGGTTTACATAAATAATTGAGGCATGATTGACTGCAGGATATAGCTGCAGCACGGATAGCGTTGAAATAAGAAGCTGCAGCAGTTAGTGGTTTGAAAACTCACCTTCTGACCTGTGAGGAAATAAGCACATTTTGAGACAAGTAATTTTTTTAAAGCTAATGAGCCTCTTTAAGAGAACATTGTGCAGGTTTGCATTTAATGAGAATTTTATTAACACAGGGTTCAAAGGGGCATCTTCTGATTGCTTACTCAGTGAGGAAGGTGGCAGCTGAATCTCTGTATTCTTTTAATAGACTTTCTCCTGATCAGGATTTTTTTTCAAGGTGAATAAATAAATTTAACTGTATGATTAATAGACTCAATTTTCCCCATTGTCTGAAATTCTGTCCCATCATCATAATTTTAAATGTAGTTTTATTTTTCTCACTGAAACACTTCTAACAAGCAGAGACTAAGTTTGTAGTGTGCAACTAGAGGATAGGTTTCTTGCTTTTTTTAAAAGCAGGTTTTATGTGCAGTTGTAGCATATGCTGCAGTCCTCGCTTGGGTGCTTTAATTCATTCTTCCATCTTGCAGCTACTTTTGTTCCACATGAGCCACCCTGTGTGGTGTGTTTTTTTGGTTATGGCCAGGTTTCTGTGGCATAGGAAATAGTGAATAATCATACTCCATTCTTCTTCCTTACCCATACATGG
>JAVSBS010003484.1:56827-90060 GCA_033124195.1 Coracias cyanogaster | reverse complement strand
CACCCTGTGTTGTGTGTTTTTTTGGTTTTGGGTGGTTTTTTTTTTTTTTTTTTTGTGCAGGAGATGCTGCATCTCCCAAGGCTGCTTTTGGGGTTCTAAAGGAGAGATTGGGGATTTGGGAGGAGCCTTTAAAGCATCACATGGATGTGTAGAAAATGGTTCTGCTTGTTGCCAGTCTGGGCAGGAGTACTCTGAAGGAACACTTACTATTTTATTCAGGTTAAAGGTGGCCAAATTGGGCCTCTTTGTTTGTGACAGGATACCTGGCATCCCTGCTCTCAAGCTACAGATTATGTTGAGTTACTGGCACTCCATAGAACTGCACTTATTGAAAACCTTGACAGAGGGAGGAGGATGTTCCATTCAGGTATTTGTTAAAAGTGGGTGGCTGCAAACAGTCCCTATAGTACCTTTAGCATTGGTCCACTTTACAGCAAGGACTTTAGCATCAGTTCATGGGGAAAGAAGAGCTAAATCCTGCTGACCTAGTCGTGCATAATAGATGGCTCTAGCATTTATGCAGGATATATGAAAGGGGACCTGCTGATAGATGGGTAAGTGCTTCTGTGTACAGTGGAGGCCTGTGGATTACAGTCACCTGAGACTGTGTGTGTATATATATGTATATATATTATTTTTTTACACACAGTTTCCTGCTTCCCTCTCTGTACAGGTGCAATGCACATATACACACGTGTTTCTTGCCAATATGAGTAGGAGAATAAAAAAGGGTGGGCAAGCCTAAAGCCTATTTATGAAAATAAATGGTCAAGAAAATCTATGTGCATATATATAAAATATGGATTATACATGTATGCACATAGATGAAGATGTGTATTCATATATGGATATCTGCATATATGTAAGTACATATACATACATGCATATAATTACATATTTATTTATATATAAAACACACACACAAATGTCTTGCCTTTGACAATGGGCTAATCTGAAGCCGTAAATTCCAAACTGAAAAAAACAAGGCACTTGCTTGTTTCCAGCTTCCCTGAGATGAGCCACAAGCGTTAGTTAAGGATGCTCAGGTGTTCCCCCTTTCAGCAGCAGAGCCGCACTGGGTGGATCTGTAACCTTGGTGACTGTTGGACCCTGCAGAGCTGCCTGGCTCGGGCTGGCTGGTGCTGAGCAGCCGAGGGTGCTCAGGTGTGCAGGTGAGTCCCACGTGATCTGGAGTTCATTCTCTATGATTCTTAAACACACTTATGAGGGCTACCGCTGGTGGAATAACAATTGCTCACTGAGGTGTGTTTAATGGTAGTGACCTCTGACATTCTGTCACTGCTAATCCATCTGACTGAGCTCACATCACAGGCTAGTATGAGGCAGTCAACAATTAGTTGGCTTTTTTTTATTAAAAAAAGCAACAGAACCTAAAGAGAAACTAATGAATGTATTTTACTGGTACTTTAAAATCCTAACATAGTTTTGCCAAGATTAGGGATCAGATTGTTACTAAAACACTGTAAGAAAACTTCTGAACTTTATGCACGTGAGCTATTTGAAGACTTAGTTCATCGCAGTTTTGAGGTGGTGGCCTGAAAAAATTATGATGCTGAAAAACTGAACGTGGATTCTAGATGGAAGATTCTGGCTTGGTTCTAGATCTGTTCTAGTGACCTGTAATCACTCATTGAAGAAGCAAAATTAGTAGACCTTTCTTGTAATTTCATGTTTTTCTTGTTGCCTGCTTTTTTTGTTGTTGTTGTTGCATGGGGACCCTAGCACGGTGGTTATAGTGGAGCTTGGTTACTCGGTGTTCCTCTGCTGCCCCTGCTTGTTTTTCACTTGACCTTGCAGTATTGTGGTAGGGAAGGTTTGTTTGCTAGGAGCAACATATTTTGAGAGGAACAGATTCTGGCATTAACTGGCACTTAAACAGAGGAAGCAGATGGAATGAAAGGGAAAGACCTCACTTCCAGGCCATTGTGACCAGCAACATCTTAACAGGAGAATAAAAAAGAAAGAAGGAAACACTCCAATCTCAGGGTGCATTGTTTCATCTCTTCATGCCACTCTACCCATGCTTCCAGGGATTTTTTTATTAACACATAGAGTTTTTCCTAGTAGTGTAACTTCAGCATTTCATTTATTTTGTGTTATCTGATTTCTTCTGGAGACAGTGGTGTTCGTTGTCAGTTACTGCTCTTTGTTTACTAGCTGATTCATCTTGGTGTGCTTCTCTTACAGAGCTGTAGCCAATTTCATTCTGCTATAATTTTCCTTCATTCTTTCTCATTCATGCAGTGGCTTAATTAAATGTTGTCTCTGCCACTGGCCCACATCCAGAGAGCAAATCTGTCAGTTGAGCGGTGTTGTATGGACCAGTTCCACTAACACAACAGTGTGGTTCAGCAAGTCAGGTGCATCCGAGGTCACCTTCCTTCTTTCTGCCAGCAAATTCCCTTCCCAGGCAGCAGTGACTGAAATGGGCTCTGACAATGTCAAAGCTATTTTATCTTTAATGAACTTTTTTTTTTGGCAGTGGTTTCTTGCTTTCTGTTGGATTATTTTTTGTGGTGACTTAAGGTTTCTAGAGCTGATGCTGATTTTCAGCAAAGCTGATTGTATGGCAAAGAAATGCCTCTACCTGAGGCACCATACCACGACTTGTTTTCTTCGGTGCACTTGAAAGCCATGCTGCAGGGATTGCTGTCTCTCTAGAATTTCATCCCAGTAGTAAGCAATGCTTTTTGGATTGGGGTGGGGATGAACTTGAAGTGACTTATTCCCAGGATGACAGCCTTGCTTAACTGGCTTCTTAGCTTCTTCCCAATGACTGCAATTTTATCTGCCACTTCCATCTCCTTTCCTCATGCCGTGAAGTCAACTGGTTGGCATTTTAGGAAGGAACTTGCAAAAGGATCCACTTCCATATTTCAGCTGCTGTGTAAGGCTTGCGGTAGAGGTGAGGCATCTGTTCAAGGGAGGATTATTTGCTGGGCAGGAGGGAAACTCCTCTGCAGTACAGTTGCTTTTTGGTAGTCTCTTCCTAAGTTCAGGAAGTATTTTAGTTCATGATTCTTGTGAACATCTCACTGCAGAGTTTACCCATTTGTGAACCATTGTCTTCCTGGCCATTCTGTTGCAAACATTCCTTCCTTGAAATATGAACATTTGGAAGGTTAGACAGGATCTGTAAACTACTTAGTGAAGTTTGCTGAGAAATGTTACGTCCTTTACTGAAGTATTGCAATCTAGATTTTATCTACTTTCTATCAAATGCAACTGCCCTGTGAACAGGGGAATTCCTGTCTGTGAATCTCACTGGATTCATGGGTGCAGACTGTGGGATTGTAAGATGGAGTTAGTTAAGGTGCTAGCAAATTTTTTTTGAAAGCTGTGTATTCTGCTCTGGAAATCTCACGCTTGGCACTTAGTTTCGGTTTTTGTGCTAGTGCATTCAGGGTCTGGAGCTTTTAGAGGACAGTCGGTAGGTGAGAAAAGTGAAGGAGACTTCTCAGGTGTGATTGTGGTCTCCTGTGACTTTGCACTGCTTGGTTTAAAGACATGTGGTGCCGGGCAAGAAATCCTTCCTTGTTTTGCTTGCCAGATACTTTTCTCTGTAGAAACATAAAAATAGTGGAGAATATATTTTAGCATTGGGAGTAGTTTTTGTTTATTTCAGAGGTGGGCATAACATTTATTGGTCAGAAGTTATTTATCTGACTTGTTTCAGATATTTTGGTCTTGAATCCCCTTGCTGGGTGCAGGCAGGTTATGTATAAGCTCAGTAATACATTAAAGCATGTGCTGCAAAGCTGGGATGCAGTCTTGTAAACATCTCAGGGTTTTTGTTGCAGTGCAAAATCCAAAAAGTTCTGCTGGTTTCTCACTTTGAATAGTTGTATTCATTCTAGTTACAAGAACAACCTTAATTATTTCTCTGGTACTGTGGTTGGGCTGAGTTCAATTCCTAATTGATAGATTTCAACCTTACAGCTGACATCTTTATTGGTAGCTCTAATGCAGCCAGGGAGCAAGACATGAATAGCCTCTGCCATCAGACTCTCTTGGCCCCAAGAAGTGGCCCTACTGGAACGTGATTGAAACACAGTTTGAAACAGCTGTTTATAGCTTGTCAAAACTTTGTGCATGCTGTTTTTATTCTTTAAATAAATATAAGGGACTCTGATCTCCACTAGTCTCAAATCTAGCATTCAAGATTTGCTTTAGTGGAGAGAGAACATTAAGCGGCTTTCTTCATAACCCAAACAATATGAAAATCTTTGTGAGCTTAAATAACACCTTTATCCATTGAAAAATGGTGTAGTATAATGCTGTTTTGCTCTTTCCGTTTAAAAGAAATCTGTGGCTCACAGGAGCAGCCAGATTATTATGCCCTCTGAAAGTCTGGGCTGTGGGATGTGTAGTTATTAAAAAAAAAAAAATAAGGCTTTTCAAAATCGAGTAGCATGTATTTCTTATTATCTTATACTAGTGGGGGGCCTAAAATTTGATTTTGCTCTAGAAATGTTAATGCCCTATTCTGTTAATTCTTCCTTTAGGACTAGATTGTCAAAGTACCTGCTCATTAAGTACATGTGCTCATTAAAGTAATGAAGTACCTACCTTATCTTGAACTGAAAGCAAGGATAATACATTGTTAGCAGGACTGCAGAACTGCAGTCTCTTTGAAGACTGCACCAGAATCTGGAGCTCAGTTCCCAGGGAACTGTGAGAGGAGGGCATCTTGTTTGTAAGACTTTGTTCATTAAAAGAAACATGCATCCTAGCTATCAAAATTAAGATGCTTGGGTTTTAGGAACTCTTCCCACCAAAGGCAGAGGAGTTTGTATCACCCTACTAGCACAGGGGCTAGCTTCACGACTGTCAGTAGATGCCAATTAGTATAGCCAAGACTAAGGTGTAAGTAAAATACTACCTGGAGAGAAAAAAAGGGAGCTTAAGTGAATTGTGTGGTTTGTTTTGTTTTTTCCTTTTGCTTCCAAAATGGGAAGATATTTGGGGCTCTAGTCTGTGTGTGTCCAAATAAAGACCATAAGATATATCAGAACTTCAGGTGGTCTGAATTAAATTGGCTGTTTGGGAATCCCAGAATGCAACCTTTTGTTATTACCTTTTTTAGTTTTAAAATTTACTTGTAACTCTTGTAGCTAGAAGAATAATTCAGAAAATAATGGCCAAGTGCTTCTGAAGTAGCGATTTCTCCCTTAGCTTTGAGATCAGGTTTCTGTTGCCTGTCTCAAGGGATGCTAACTGTGAAGTTTCAGCAGTCGTTAGTGCCCAGGTGCTTGGCTGCTTCTCAGCAATCAAAGCCAACCAGTTTAAGATAACAGTTATCTCATGAAGAATTCCTCTGTGATAGATATCAGGTTCTGATATCTTGTGTTGATAAGGGTTTAGTTGAAGGATGTTACTCTGGTGAAACTGTCCTAGTGTGCTTCCTCAGCCTGTGCTTCTGTGATCACTTGGAGCAGGTATAAACTGACAAGTGCTGCTGAGCAGAAGGCTTCACCTGCCATTTGCTCCTGCCATCTCTTCTGCGAGGAGCAGCCTGCATTGTGCAGCTGCATGTGAAGGAGGAGACTGGGGATCTGAGCCAGAATAAAACTGTCTAGGCAGGGAAAAACCCAATGTGTTTTAGTCTGGGTCAGTTCTTGAGCCTTCATACCACTATGCAAGTGGTTGTGTCAGGCCTGTTGAAGATGTGCATACTAACAGCTTGGCATCAGGGACAACAGGACAGCCTCGCTAGTGGCATTGGCCTGTTACACCAGCTTTAGGCTAATATGCTGCAAAGTGTTTTTTGAGTTTATGTCCACTGCCATCGGTTCACTGACATGACTCTTTGCAGGGGTCTAAGCACATGTTCTCTTATTTGTGCTGGGGTAGTGCAGGGTGGTTTTGGCAAAGTGTTCTTGCTATTAAGGGAAATAGCAACAGAACCATTGCCTAAAATTTCAATTTGAGTACCAGGCTTGAGACAGTGCTGCTACTCAAAAGGGAGTCTTGATCACCAACACATTGAAGGCATCTTACTGCAGTGGACTCGTGTTTGATAGAATATAAAAACATGGTTTCAAGCGTGTCTTATTTTGAGGATGGCAAAAGTGGAATGACCTTAAAAGCTCCCTGGCAGTCCTTTTCACCAGAAGACTTTTAAAGCCCAAAAGCATTTTCATGTTGCTGCTTTAGGGATTAATTAGGTCATCACTTTGTGTGTTAATTACAGTGACTTTTTTTGGATTATGGAAAGTTTTTGAGTCTGTGTGGGATGGGAAGTAATGCAACCTTTGTGGCTGAGGGAAAGATGATTTCAAAGTTTTAAAACACTGAATTTCAATGATGGCTTTGGGTACTGTGAAAAAATGCTTCTATCCGCTGCAGAAAACGTAGCTGGTAAGTGCTTTGAGGGCAGGATAAATGCCTTTTATTCTAAACAAATTCACGATGTTGCCCACACTTTGGATGAGGAATTTTAAATTGGATCCTTCTTCCAGAATGTTGTCTTTTGTTAATTAATGTAAAGCTCTTGCCGCTGACAGAGTGGTATGAATATGATACACTTGATATAATGTCCTTCATGGGGTGTCTGAAAAGGCTTAACAGGGACACTTAGGCAAGGCAATATACCTCAACAAAGGCCAATTGCTTTTACTTATACTTTTTAAAAATAATTATTTAATGTTCTTATAATTTTGCAGTGCTGTTTGTTTGCTTTGGAGTCTGAGCTTGACATTAACTTTTTATGGACATTTGAGATGGGCTTGTCTGGGACAGATGTTCCCTTCTAAACTCAGAAAGCACTAGATCTACCATATGTTGTTCTTGATTCCTTTGTTCATTAGCATTTGAAAGCTGTGGTTCCTTTGAGGCTAGCCCATGTGTGATATCTTGAGCCTTGTTGAAGGAGCAAACTGGGCAGTTCTCACTGGATAGCACCTACTTTTCTTCCTGGTGTGGTGACTTTCGCACTCAGCGTAAACTTCTGTCAGAAATGAAGAGCTACAAAATAAGACTGTTCCAAGTTCTTTAGTTTGGCCAGGAAATGAGTTATACTGCAGTAAGGGATGTTCTTCCCAAATCTTTCTCAACTTGGGTGATCCAGTGCTGGAACAGATGGGTCAAGGATGTTGGGCAGTCTCCATCCTTGGCATCATTCAGATCCTTCCTTAACACAGCTGTGAGGAAAGTGGCCTAACTGGCCCTATGCTGAGTATAAAGTTGGACCGGATAACCTCCACAGGTCCTTTCCAACCTAACCCATTTGATTTTGGAGAGCGGTCTCATCACAGCATGGTCTAATGGTAAAAGAAAAAAGAAAGCTTTTCTTGAAGTGCACTGTACTATATGTTAACTTGGGGTCCAACGACTTATTTAAATCGGTGGGAGCTTGTGGTACTTGGCATCTATTTTCTTTCTCTGAAAGATAGTTAAGGGTAACAACTAGAGGACTCGCAGTACGTGTTGCTGCAGATGCCCGATATTGTCTGCTGTGAACTTAGCAGTAGATTGGATCCTGCTGATGAGATCCAACGACGCAAGTCAGTCGTTTGTGAGAAGAAACTATTCTCAGTATGATTAATGCTGTGGCTGATGATGGGGACAGAAAGCGCTTCTTTGAATAATGCCTATAATGGCATATTCCCCTGCGTGTATTTTTAAAGGAAGAGTCTATGGTTGTATGAAATTGAGGGCATTTAAGAGGCAGTTAATGACAAGTGAAAATGATGGCTAGGGTAGATTAATTGTTAAATGAATTGTGCCTGCACTTACTGTCATTTTAATGTGGTATTGGTCTAATTTTAAGTATGCTGTTTTATAGCAGGAAGACATCAGGAAACAATACTATGCACTTAGGTTCAGGTCAGAGGAGCTTAAAGGCTTAGCCATCAGGAGTTTTTCTGAAGTGTAGCCATCTTTTTGCTATGTTGGTTTTTGTTGTCTGTCCCCCACCCCGCTTGTGCCCCCCCCCGAGTACCAAAATCTGTATTTTGATTCATTTTGCTTTTATAAGTTTTTTCCCTCTGATTTTTTTGACAGTGCAGTAAAGCAGTATTTTCTCATGATCACTTTAATAGGAGTTTTCTTTTAACAGTTTTTAGAATGAGATGGTACTAATTGAACTTGTTTGGGATTGTAGTTCATGGATTTTAATTTTTTTTTTATATTGCACTTCATTTCTAGGACTATTTGTTTAACTTGATTTGGCATGGTGTTACTTTACATTCATGTCTTCGTTCTGAGTGGAGCATACAGGAGATTATCAGGATGGAAGAGGACTGAAAGCAGCCAGGCATAGGTCTCATCCTGTCATTACTCTGAAGAAATATGTCTTTTGGATTGATTTGGAGTGACAAAGGGGCAGAAAGGCGCTGGCAGAATTTGTACGTCTCTGGCATGCTTTTCTTTCACGCACGGCCCATAGCCTTGCTTGAGTTGAATAAATTTTATGTGGTTTCCAGATCAAGTGAAGTGTTGCTACATTACTTTTTTGGTCAAATTTAGTGATCCTTGTTAAGACTTAGATGCACTGAATGGTTCTTAGGGTCCGGTTTTTTGGAGGAGAATCAGCTTGGGCCCAAGGGCATGCAGAGGAAGTGAGAGCTTTGATTGCTTTGAGCCTGCTAATCTTTGTGATCCAAACTGGGCACTTCAGCAGAACAACAATAATGCCTTCTACACAGCAAGATAGGAAAATGCTCCACAACCTCCTCAAGAGAGGAGACCTTCAAATTCATCTTCTAGAAAGATTATCTTGGATGGGAACAGGTGTAGACATAAGCAGCAAGAATCATGATTTCCTTCTGAGGCACGCTTTGCCAGCTCTAGAGAAGTGAAAACTAGTGGTTACAATCTAGTGGGAAATGGAAGCAATGTAGAACTGCTTCTGAAGCTGGAGGGCAGTTTGTACTGTGAACAGATGGGCAGGGAGTATTGTGAATAAATAGAAGTTGGAAGTGAAAGGATTTCTAATGTTAAATGCATTGAGGGTCTGGGACGGTCTTGTGACCAGTTAGTGATGCAATCTAAACTGATCTATTCCTTTAAAACTAGTCAGGGAAGGGTTATCTTGTAACCAAGAGTATGAGAGAAATTGAGAGAGCCGGAATCTGACTTGTACCAGGAGGAGCCCAGGTAAGAGATGCCTGTTGAGGTTCTCAGTGAGCGTGGGGTGTTTTTGTTGTTGTTGTTTGTTTGTTTTAATTCCTCCCACCCCCATTGGTGATGTTAGCAGCTCCACAGCATTATGGAGATAGGTCAGATCAGATCAGGGTGGTCAGTGGATTAGGATACAATTCAAATAGTCTGGTAAATACCACTGTAGTGTATTCTGAAGTATAAGTGTTGTAAAAAGTTGTTGCTGCATTTTGTAAATTATTTGTTTCCTGCATCAGTGATTCAAAACCTATTAGTGTTAATAGGCTAGCTGGTTCAAAAAGACTGATGCCACTCCCTCCTGTCAGTCAGGGATCACTTCTATGCTAAAGGAAGACAGTAAATGTCTTCTGTAAAATTCAGGGGCTGGCTAACAAATTGCAGTTTAGAATACATTACAGATGATGAATGTGATCTCCTTAAAGGGAAATCTATTCGTTTGACTTAGTGCTCTTACGATTAATTACTTGCCAGATTAAATTGCTCCATAAAATGTGCACTACTTTATTTGATCTCTTCATGATGAGATTAGCTAGGCCATGCTGGTTCTTTGTATGTTAATTACAATGGTATTTTCTTCTTCAGTTTAATTATTAAATTGTTTAGCACAGCATGCTTTCTCCTAGCCTCAGGAAAGATGTCTGTATTTTTCTTTTGACCACTGTTTTATAATCTTACTGTCTTTTTCCCCAGACATATTCTGGGTTTCCTTTATAGAAATATCACACATTGTAGAGGATACATTCTGAGATTTTTTTGTGTTTTCTTTGGTGTGTTGCTGAAACACTAGAATGGTACTAACCTTGCACAGGTTCAACAGTCTAGGGTGAAGAATGAGGAAAATCTCAATTGAAGCAGTGGAGGCAAATTTCCAGAGTTGCCACCCAAACAGAAATTTATCCAGGTACTGAAGCTCAACTTTCTACTTCTGCAGAGAAGTCTCATGGTCACTGAGTATGAGCATGGATGTTTGCTTTTTGTCTGAAAAACCAGCACTATAGCAGTTCAGTATCCTCCCTGCTGCTGAAGTTTTAAGGCAGACTTGGAGGGAAAAGCCCTGTGTGCTTTCCTTGTTCTCAGAGATCTTCTTTGTACTTGCTGACCATACTTGAGACTTTTTTTTTCTGAAAACCCACAAAATGGAAACACAAGAAGCTGAACAGTACCAGATTTGTGGTAACAGCCTAAAATGATTGAAGGATATAGCTTATTGAAGTAAATAGCTTTCTCTTAAATTTTCCTTAAATTATTTCAAGTTTTCATTATAAAACTTGTGCCAGCTTTTAGGATATTAGTTCATTCTCCCTTCATCAGTCAGGGACCCAACTACATGTGCAGCTAACCCCGTCCATGTGCACAAAATAACCCCTATACTTTGCAACACTAAGCCTAACTTACTGTTCCCAGAGCAACATTACAGTGGCTCTATTGTAAAGTTGTTGGTTTTCTTTATTTTATTTTCTTTGGTTTATGCTGCTATACTAGTCTAGATGAAATATGTAATATGCATCAAATAAACTGTTGTGGTGTTCAAAATCATTCAAGTCTCTGGGTCTAAAGTGGAGCTTCTCTCTTACCCAGCTACAATATCTTCTTCTAAGTTTATTTCTCAACCCCTCTCCCTCAGGGTGTTAACTTCTATTGGAACTGATTCCCAAAGGCAAGGCAAGATTTTGTATGAATTTGTGTTAATTAACCTAGTCTTTCATTTGCTGTGTGTTCAGAGCTTAGCAGAACTAGCTAAGGGAAGTTGCAGAACAGGGCAGCAAAAATGACTGAAGATATGGAACCAGATGTGTTATGAGCACTTATATATGTGACAAGTCTTCAGGCTGCAAGAAAATATACAAGACTGTCATAGAGAAGATTGAGAGGAACTACAAGAAAAGGGTGCATCAGAAGATCAGATAAGCTCAAACCAAAGAGTTACTGCTTTGTGCAAAACTTAGTTAAGCTGTGGAATACCTAAAAGGTTGTGTGACTTTAAATAAATGATTGTATAAATTAATGGAAGAACATCCCATCATAGGTTACTGATGGTATAGATGTCATCTCTGCCTCACATATCATCTTGAACTGCATGTGGCTGGAAGTACGAGTTCTTTCTGGGGCTGTATCATTTTATTCTTGTCTGCTTTTATACTATTAACTGAGCTCCCATTTTTAGACACTTTTGAAGTCAGGACACTGAGCTGGCTGTTGCTACCTCAGTCTGGCCATTTTTTATGTTTACATAAATTTTATCAGCGGCTTCTCAGGATTCAGGTATTTGCTTCAAAGCCTTTACCAAGGGTAAGGCAACATGCCAGCATGCTCATCCCACTGCCTTCAGAATTGAAGGATTATGCTTGACTTACAATTGCCTGTCTAGGTTGTATATATGGTTTGTTAAATCTGTTGCTGTTTTCAAGTCTAGAAGGCTCCATTCCCATGTTAGGTGTCTGTAAGGGTTTGTTATGTGAAGGAGTCTCTTCTGACCCACACTGGCTTTGCATACAGAGAAGGCCTCCATGCTTTTCTGTGGCTTTCTGGAAAATATTGTCCTTGGTAATTTAGAAGAGGGATGTCTAAGGAATAAGACCATACTTTCCTATGATCTAGTCTTCTGTCTAGCAGGCTTTTTGCTCTTTTCCAGGAGTGACAGAGAAGTGTGTAATTTTCTGGAGCACTGGTGGACAGAAGAGTAGAATGATGAACCATGGAAGATTCTTTTTCCCTCATGATTTTACTCTAGAATTCTAGTAATTATCTTAGCTGTTCTTTTTTTTTTTTTCCTCTAGAAAGAGGTCATGGAGAACTGTCAGGATCATGAACTCATAAATCTCATGAAAATAAAACCCATGCCAGCCAGGCAAGACATGATTTTAATTCAGACTAACAGGATTTTTTTGGTCTTTTTTTCTTTCTTGCTAGCCTTGATTCAAATGTTAACAGTTGGGAAGAAAGGTCTTCTTGTTTGTCAGCTGAAGAAGACTGAGTTGATGGGACCTTTTGAGACTTCTTTGATATGAAAAATAAAGGCCTTAGGATTTTTATTTGGTTAAGGGGAGAAATCCTTTTACTGAGCCTTTGTAGAACAAGGAATTGAACGGAGACGTAATCTATTTGTTACAGGTTACTGTTCTAAAGGAAGTTCACGTTGGATAATTTATCATTTTTTCCCTTTTCCTCTGGTTGCTGCAGATCCCCATGCACTGCTCTATAAATAGATGTTAAAAAGGTTCTTTTGCCAAAGTCTCTGAAGACAAACTTTGATTTCACTAAATCCAAAAAAGTGCCTATCATGAATTCTCAGTGCACAAGTTAGATGGGTTAGGAAAACAAATGGATCAGGCTGGGAGATTTCTGCTGTATGTGCCTCAAATAATGATCTGTTCCTCCTGAAGAGCATTTATCCATGAAGACCAGCCAAGGTGAATTAAATGAGCATTGTCTGGAAACAGGCATATGTGAAGCCATGTATCGTGCTGTCATCTGCCATCCTCTGGTGAGGTGCTGGAGCACCTCCCCTGAGGACAGGCTGAGAGAATTGGGGTTGTTCAGCCTGGAGAAGAGAAGGCTCAGGGGAGACCTCATAGCAGCCTTCCAGTACTTAAAGGGGGCCTACAGGAAAGCTGGGGACGGACTCACTATCAGGGAGCGTAGTGATAGGATGAAGGGTAATGGTTTTAAACTGAAGGAGGGTAGATTTAGATTAGATATTAGGAAGAAATTCTTTACTGTGAAGATGGCGAGGCACTGGAACAGGTTGCCCAGGGAAGCTGTGGATGCCCCCTCCCTGGAAGTATTCAAGGCCAGGTTGGATGGGGCTTTGAGCAACCTGATCTAGTGGAAGGCGTCTCTGCCCATGGCTGGGGGGTTGGAACTGGATAATCTTAAAAGGTCCTTTCTAACCTAAGCCATTCTGTGATGCTGGCTCAGCTGTGAGCTAGATCTGTATGGAGGTGGGGGAGGGTCTTTCCCCCACTTAAGAAGTTGGGCTTTATGGCTCCAGCTGGTTCTCCTGCCCAGTGCTGGTCTTGCAGGCCAGTTCTGCCCCTCCATCTGTGCTGCCCACAACAAACACCAACACAGCAGAGGCTGAGAAGTTTCTCATTTGGAGTATATTGCTGACCTGACTGAGTGCCAAACTGAATTTGCCTCCCATCCATTTCTTCCTCAGTCTACGGTGCCTCTGACAGGGAAAGCCATCTGTGTTACAGCCTTGTTATCTTAGCTTGGGGAGGGTAAGGAAACAGCTATCGTATTGCTCGCAGTCTGATGTTGTGAAGTGGTTTAAGTGACCTGTTGCCTGCAAACCAAGGCCTGACTGTTTGGCCTCTAAAAGTACAGTACTCGTTGAAGGGCTAGGTGCCGAGAGTGCCTCTAATTCTTGACTTTCTAAGCAAACCTTTCCTTCTTTGTTACCAGTCATTCAGTTGAAAGTTTGCTTGGTGTGGAATGGTGCTGCTGTGGAACCCTACTAAGGCCCCATCTGCTAAGAGCTTGTATTGATTTGTGTCGTAGTTTATAAAAGCCTTCAGTTCTCCTTGTGTAAATGCTATAAATAATGCAGATGTACTAGATGAAATGTGCTGTAGGAACATCCCAGAAATCATTCTGGTCTGGGTTGAACTGAGCTAATCTAATAACACTTATGGATTTCTCAATAGCTGTGAAGCAAAAAGTATATTGTCTTATTCTAGCTTCATGTATTAGCCAACACACAGGGACAGGAAGATATCTGTATGAAAGTGGCAATCAACTTTATAAAACAAGAGCTTTTAATGTTAAAATATTACAAAACTTCATCTGAAACTAGTTGTAAATCATACATATATATGCGCGCTGTGGAAGTACAGTAAAATCCAGTCCTGCATCTGTGATTTATCTGCATAATCCTCACATTTGTATGCCTCTTTGTCAGAAGGACTGCAGTGCTTCAGAGGCTATATGTTTGTATACTAAATAAATCATATTGCCCACTCATAGCAAACAGCCATTTTGTGCTAGCAACATTGCGGAATGCATTTTAGTACGGGACATTGATGAATAATTTGTCCTTTTGAGATTCTGTGGGCTTTAGGGCACAAAAATGTATTTCAGATTGGACTGTGTCCAGATCCATATGAGAACTCTTTAGCAATCTTGTAAAAAGTATATGGGAGTTTTAGAGGTGACCTTTTTTTTAGAAATTTAATTGGATTTTTGATCTGTTTTATGTCAGTTACCTGTAAAGAAAGCAAAAAGGTAGAGGGATGTGGTATTTATTGGATTGTTCCATTAGAAATATCCAGCATATTGAGGCTGATATTTCTTCAAAGTGGTCTGTGGTCAGGGCATCTCAGGTTCTTCTCTGTATTGGAGGGATCAAGTGACAGACAGTGGTTCCCGCAGAATAAAATGTACTTATGCACTTATAAATTCATTCTAATCAATGTTTCACTGACCGTTCTTTGGTATTAGTTACCACAGTTGCAAGATGAAGAATGTTATTTGCATACTATTAGCATTGTTAATTGAGAGGAAACTTGGACACAGCCTATTTTCAGAGCTGAGACTTGTCTTCCTATCACTTTTCTGCACTTGATGGCCCAAAAACTGCTGATGTGATCTAATAGCACTTTGCAGAGTACAGCTATAAGACAATTTCAGAACTCACTAGTTCTGCTTCAAATTGTTTATCATCAAGCGCCTTGTCTTGGCTAAAGCAGACAAACCACATAAACCAAGTTGCCCATGGGAAGACAGTTTTCAGGAATTTGGGGCCATATGTCAATGTTCATTACTAAAGGAACTCCAAGTGCCCAGAGGAACTTAGAGAGCTCTTTAACATCAGCAGAGGGGAAGACTTCAGAAGTCATCGAGATTGCTGCTAGTCAGACTTTGCTTTAAATTTCCCCAGTTAGTTCTCCAAGTATTGTTTGCTGACGTGTATGTTGTAGATCATGTGCACAACCAGATAACTTGTGATAGCAGAGATAAGTAGTATTTAAGAACCTTTGTATGTTAGTCTTACAGCAGAGATTACTAAAGTTCTACGGACATGTGAAACTCCGAGTGTTTCTTTTGGAGCTAGCAGTGTGCATCAATAACAATGCTTCAGATACCAAGAATAAATATGTGACAAAACACTCCTGGAGCATCCTCAGAAGGCAAGGATGTCGAGGGTACACTTTCTTAGGTGAGCAGTAAGAAAATAGTGCTATGTGGTAAGTTGTTTTTTTTTTCAGTGATCAGAAGGGACACAAGAATTACTGATAAATTTTACAAGTTACTGGAAGACTGGCAGAAGGTTAAAAAATTAACTAGGTGAGGCAATGTGATCTGAATTGCTTTTTAACCTGTCAGGCAGTGCAGTTCATGAAAAAACAAGTGTCAGTCTGCAAAAGCGGGCTGTACCTTGAAAAGTAGTGACTCAAGAAGCATTGGGAAGCTTTACTCTAGGTCTCTCATGAAATAGCTAAAAAGGTTTAATTGACCCTTGAAATATTAGCAGGAGTAGAAAAGTGATTTTACAATCATATGTACTTTGCAATTTTGTCCGTTGTCCATTTCAAAAAGTATATTGAAAAACTAGAGAAGCCTTGGTTATGAAAGGCTAGTAAAAATGCTTTCAAGATTTCAGTATCTTAAATCTCTTGAAAACAAAACCCGAGGTATGTTCTTTAGAGTATTTGAGCATCTTTGAGAAGACAGAATGCCCAAACAGAAGAGGAACATAGGGCTAGACACTGAAACGAAATTGAAACTGCAAATTGGGTGGCCATTTTTAATAGGTATTGAGTTATTGTAGTAAATGACAGAAGGGGTTGGTTTTCTTCCCCTCTTTGTATCTGAACAGGATAGCGTTGTGAAAGATGCTCTAGCTAGCTGCTGGCATGAGGCTACATAGTTCAAGGATAATGTTGAAACATGCAGAAGCCTGTGATATACAGAAGTTCAGATACACTGATCTACTAACTTGTACTTTAATGAATCAAAGACTGCATCAAAGATCTCATTTTGCATTTAAAACTTAACAAATTCACTCTGGATTCCTGTGCTTCAGGCATGTATTTTTGCATTGAGAGAATTCTCCTGTATGTCAGTCTTAGACCTACTGAAATTTGTCCATGCAGCACTTGAACAGAAGGGCTGCCGTGAGACTTATTTTGAGGCGTTGTTGCTCTTAAGACTGCAAGGCACAGGTGAGATTCAAGATGATGTCAGTGAGCTGCAAGCTTTCAATTTTTCTGCAGCTTGCAGTCACCATGATGGCTGGGTTCTGTGAGTATGGGCCAGGATGGAGGAGTTGTGCTGTAAGGAAGCATGGAGAAATCACGTGGAATTTATATTTTCAGCCATACATGTTTCAGTTTTTATATAGGAGTGTGTTTCAGAATGGCAAGAGTTAATGCTAAGTTGTAATAGCAAAAGAAAGCTAGAAGGCCTCAGAGATTTCTGAGGTTCTCTAAGTCCATTTCTTAAAATGAACTTTTTGTGCAGCCTTCCATATTTAGTCCTGGAATTAATGGGCAGAAGCAGTAAATCATGCTGGGAACTGGCCTCAAATCCAGAGAAGGATTAAATATGCAGTTGATTTCAGCAAAGTCTCTCTTTCTTTCCCCGAAGTGCATGCATATAGAGTAAGTGTTACTGTAGTGTCAGTGTTCTTAAACACTGTGATCTTGAGGATGCTTAAGTCAGGATGTCAAGACAACCTTTGACAGAAGAGGTCCAACTTACTGGCTTCAGAATCTGCAGTCCAGCAAGCACTCTTAAGAGCCCTCTGTCTCCATGCATGCAGGCAGCGTGAGTTTGAACATGACTGGCACTTCCTGTAGCAATGCTTTACATGTAAAGGTAGGGCAGGCCCTGAATCTTAATGATGCCCACCATCAGGACAAAGTAAACTGTGCCAAACTCTGCTCCAGTCAGATGGCCTGTGGTGAATCCTAACTCCTGCTAGAGCTCCAAGAGAACATGACCTTTAGCAGCCAACTCTCTGGCTGCAGTTTCCCTGAAATAGCTAAAAACACTTAGAAGTGGTGGCATAATTGATTACATGTTAAAAACCATTTAAAGAAACAGGAAAGGCAGTCAGTACTTGATGTGGCTCTATTACTGCATCATAAAGACCTGGTCTAAGGGAGATCTGAAAAAGCCCAGTACAGCCTGTTTTCATTAGCTATCCCAGCATGTAACTGTGGAGAATCTGTAGGGGCTACAGGTGGTCTTTGCTCTTCTCATGCCACCTCTTAGTTCTGCCTGTTGAGTGATGGCAGAGGTGTTTTGGGGCAGTAAGTCGTTAAGGCTTCTTGATGCTCAGGTTTGCCACTGCTATTCAGGAGGTTAAGCAGTCTGTTTACTCCTGTGCTCTGTGCCACTTGTGTTGATGCCAGAGGTTCTTTGATTTTCTGCTGGCTCTCCCTGTTCATTGCTATACAAAATGAAGTCTTGGAAGTTGCCTGAATATTAATTTTTTCAGGCTTTCCGAGAATTGTTGAAAGTAAAGGTCAGGGAAAGTATACTGGCTCCCATTGAAGCAGAACATAGAAGGAACATGTAGTTTGGAAAAGACCTTTAAGATCATCAAGTCCAACCATTAACCCAGCACTGCCACATCCATCACTAAACCATATCCCTAAGCACCATGTCTACATGTCTTTTAAATACCTCCAGGCGTGGTGACTTTACCACTTCCCTGGGCAGCCTGTTCCAAACAACATGCTAAGCAAGGAACAGGCATGCCAGCCTAGGGTAATATACCTCAAACTTGGTCCCATGGTCAGCACCTCTGACCTACTGCCAGAGGCCTATGACTAGATTTATCTTGCAGTGACTTTTTGTACAGAACAGTTGTACCTCTCCTCCAAATGCAGAGATGTGGCATGTGAAGGCTTAGACATCTGTAGATCTTGAGCTGAGCTTCCAGCTCTGTCACAGGAGGAGCTTTTATTGAAAGGGGAGTTGAACCGTGAGTACTGAGCGGTTGTAGTGGATCTATGGTGTGTGTATGTGCACTGTGCAACAAATACTCTGTGCTGAAGCCAGTGGTTTACTTTAGAGTTAGCTCAGGCTCAAATCAAAACACTTTTCAATGTTTGCCAATTCTTATTTTGAAATATCCTAACCTCCACTTGGATAGTTGGATGCTTTCAATATGAAAGTTTGATTTGCCACAATTTTCCCCTCAAGTCTTGTATTTCAAAGTTGAACTGAAATCTTGAATTATGTCCAAAGTTTTTAATCAATTCAAATTAAAGATAAATATGAAACTTTAATCAAGAGGTTAAAGATCATACGGTTTAATTTGGAATTTGAAACAAAGCCAGACTTCTAAATTTGAAATCCTTTTTAAGAAAGGCATCTTCAACTCCATTCTGATTTTGTCTTTCTTGTTGAGTGTCACAATGTAGCTTGTCTGTGAAGCCAAATGCAGTTCTGCCCTTCAGATAGTGCTCTGGTTGTTTTCTTTTTTTTTCCCCTTTTTTATGTGTTTGGGGTCTTTTGGGGTTTTTTTCTTAATTTTTTCAGAATGAGGCTTAATGCACTTTTCTCTTTTTCGTATAGTAAGCATGTTGCCAAGGCATGGCGCTCGCAAACTGATAAGTGTCGTTCCTCATTAGCGTCAAATACCACAGCCCGTATCACTTTTGCTGTGTTGCTCAGCTAGCACATGTTGACTGTTAAAGCTGCAATTAATCCCTTTGATACTGAATGGGTTCTGTAATCATCTGACCTGTTATTTAAAATAGTAATAAAAGTTCTCTAATGACTTTCATGGTTTAATTCCTTTAGGAGTCTTGCAGCAGACAAGGAAATTTTGCCGTGCAAGCTAACTTACAGAGCACTGGAGAGCTGGTGGCAAAGAATATAAATATAGTCAGGAAAATGATGACTTAGGCAAGTGCAGTGTGGGGAAAGGGAAAACAGGGTTTGGTAGGTGAACGGTAAGCAGCCTGATTGCTTTATGTTGCACTAGCAGGTTTTTTTTCTGCTAATTTGACTAGTATTTTTGGAGCAAGATTTTTACAGTGCTTTCCCTGGCAATAAATACTGTATCAGTTAAGCTAGAACAGTGTTTGATCTGGGTTAAATTGTCAGAAATTTCCAAGTGTGTGCCTATCAATAGTGAGTAATCATGCATATGCTCAGAATGAATGCTAGCCAAAGTAATAGAAGCCAATTTTTTTTTCTCCCTTTAAATGTAGGGGAATCTGCAGTATCTCACAGAAATGTGCAGTAATTACTGGCAGTTTAAAACACATGGTGACTTGTATATGTGCTGAATGCCTTTTTTGTAAGTTATACCTGTTCCTCCATGTTTATAAAATTCTTAAACTGAGCCACTTTCCCTTCAGCATCTGGCAGCACTGTTATCTCAAATGTTGCTAGTGCTGAGATGATGTTGCTAACACCAGTTCTTCACAAGCAACACCAGGAAAAAGGTCCTGGCCTTGTGTGCAGACAGTGGTGAGGTGGGGCAGGACTAGGAACCAGGCTGTTGCAGCGAGTGGACCAGGAAAGAAGTGTTACCTTCAGTTTTGAATGGAAGAGCTAAAAGCAACTGAGGAAAAATCAAGTATCTTAATTCAAGGAGTCAGCATTGCATTTTCGCCAGTGCACGTGTAATAGTAGAATGACAATTCAAGATTTCAGCAGCCTTTTAGTGTTTGGGTTGTTTTGGTATTTGCTAGAGCAATTCTGAATCAAATAGAGCTTATAGAAGTTAATGCACCCATGTGTGGTGACTTCCTTTTTGGTATTAGTTATTTTGCAAATAACTACAACACGTTTGGTTCTTTACCTCAAGTTTGCTTGTGTTTTCCTGCATTTTCATTTGATGGGTAATATTTTTTTAATGTGGCCCCAGTTATGGTTGCTGAACTTGGGAACTTGTGTGGTCTTTTGCATCTGTTGAATGTCTACAAACCTTGTCAGTGACAACTGAACACACAGATGCTTTATGTTTTGTAAAGAAAAGGAGGGGAGGTGATAAAACACAGTCTGGGTTGCACAACTCAGAGGTTGGCCCAAGGTCTGGAAGGTTTAATTCGAGATGCTGGCTTAAGTATTGTGCAGCTTAAGCTTCTCAAAGAAACTAGCTTGAAATATTCAAAGTTACTGCCCTGTTAGAACTGATGTACCTCTTCAATGTGTAGTTGTGTGTTAGCTATTGTAAGGAAAAAGCGGAGGCAAAACTCTAGCTGCTCTTTCATAGAGAAAAGTCCAGGCCTCCTCACTGCTTTCAGATCCTCTGCTGCCTCTCTTATATCACATGCAGTTGATTTTAAAAGTGGCTGCTTTTTTGTTCATTGTTTTTGTAAGAACACTTGAAAGAACCTTGTAAACCCTGTTTATAAGAACCTTGAAAAACACTTTAAAACTTTTAAAGCATAAAAGACACATCAGTAACAGAATGCTGTAGGAGTTTGGCTTTGTCTTTGACTTTCTTGATAGGAAAGCATCAGCAATTAACTTTGAAATCTATGATGCTCCACCGTTTCTTAGATTAGACACTATACTTCACTTTTGAAATAGAAAGTGCACTTCACTGGCCTTGTTTTCAGTGGCACCCATGCAAAGAACAGAACAGAAAAAATAAATGTAGGTATAAATCACAAAGCTTTAAAGGAAAGGTGAGGATGGGTATATATGTCAGGTATGATGGTGGGTGAGAGAGGAGTTTATTTGAAAAGGAAATAATCTTATTCTCTGCGTGACATGGGAAAGTCTGTCCTCAAAGATTTGCCCTTCAATGGCCAATTCAGCTGAATGGGTTTTGTCAACATCTGCCTGAAATTTGCTGCAGGATAGGGATGTGCAGAATAAAAGTAAAACCCACCAAAAGTCAACACCATAGAAATTTTTCTTAAAACCCTTGATTTAGGCAGGTGAGATTTTTTTTTTTTTTAAAGTTGCCACTTGACAGTTGGGCTGTGATGAGTTGACTCCCAATTCTCCTTTTGTCCTCACTGTTGTCCAACAAGCTATGAGTGTTTGCATATAGGCTAGTTTCCAGTATGGCATTTGACTCTGCAGTAGCAACAGACTTAATACTGCCTGTTGCCATTGGGATGGGGAGACCTTGGCTTTCAGGGGGACAGGTCTGCTTATGGGAATTAGATAGGAAAGGAGACAGGTACACATGAAATACTTTCAGCAAAGGAGTTGGATACCTATGATGAGATTAAGCTCTCCACAGGTCCGTAAACCAGGTACTCTGCCTCAGGAAAACAGAATCTTAATCAACTACAGATCCCCCAGCCTTTCAGACATGAAATAAATATCATAACCTCTTGTTCAGCTGTAATGCTGACTGGCTCTACAGCGTCCCTTGGCATTGAAAACCAACTTCACCTTGCCCCAGATGTGTGATGACATCTTTACTGAGGATATGGTATTCACTCAAGTTGTGTGTGGGAATGTCATCAGTCACTTGGTCAGTCTTGGTCCTGGATTTTGAAAGGCAAAGCATTGCTTTAGTCACTTCCATTGGGTGTTCTCAACAAATGGGATTCTCATTTGCACCTGTCCGATGAGAAAATATTGTGAGGTTTGCAGCGTTTTGTATTTTCAGAGGACTGGACTGTAAATAACGGGTTTTGGTCAGCATGGTAGCTGGTAGTGTCTGAAAGGTTAAGATTGTGAACTCTTTCAGATTTATGTGGCTGTGCAGGTACAGCCATAGCTGACACTTGGTGTAATTAAGTTAATTAAACATCATTGTGGGACTCAACTTCATTTCCTTTGTGAAGTAGATTTCACTGTGGTTGATTCTTGCTTAGGCAATGTTCCTTCCCCTCTCAAGAGAGTATCATTTAATATCCAGCTACTTCATGACTAGATTGTATTGTTCTAACCCTTTACTCGCTCAATCCAGACAAATGCCGATGCTTCAGTGCTTTCCTTTCCCTCTGGGATTTTTGTCGCAGCCACAGGCTTTACTGTGGCAAGAGGAGCCTTGCTAGAGCTGGTAGAATAAGGTTGTGTTATATGACCTAAAAAGTAAGGTTTCTGTCTTGCTCCCACAGCCTGCAAACAGGCTGTTGAGAGCCTCATGCAGTACCCACTGTCTCGCACCTGATAAACTGGGGTACTAAGTCATTTCCGCACACTCTAGATAGTACAGGGTTGATGGCAAGTGTTGACTAAGTTAATTAGGCTAGCAGCCATACTCATTGTCTTTCTCAGAGAGCTTTAAAAGGTCCCTGTGGGATATTTTATAAACTTTCTAAATTTCAGTCTTTGCTTGATATGTTTGGGAGCAGTGTGTGCAGTCCATATGGCACTCTGCACTAAATGCAGCATCCAGTAAGCTAGACTTTCTGCTTTCCTTAAACATTATATGATAAAATACTAATAAAGATACTAATAGACATAAAAGTAATTAAAAATATTACAGGTTTTGATGCTGTTTGAGTTCTTGTGATGTCTTGTGTCTCCGGGGGCTTGGATGACAGTGTGTAATGTGAATTATGAAGCAATGGGTAGATACTGACCCACTTCTAGTGCAGAGAATAAATATTTGCCGAAAGTGTTTTACCTTGGGTCCTCTGTAGGGTGGCTCTGCAGACCTGTCTGGTGAATCACTGTAAAATGATCCTCTCCCTTTTCTCACCTTCTGGATTAGCTTGTTTTGGAGAGCAGGTTGCCTTGCACATGGGAGAGTTAAAAGTAGTTGCAACTGAAGGGATGTATTTGGTGGTAAGGGCAGCATTCTGTGACACGCTTCATTGCCTTAAAACACCTGGCTACTAGAGAGTATTGCACTGTTTACATCAAAGGATGTTTAGATACTAAAAGAACCACAATCTGGTCCATGGACTGTATTTTCTGTTTGTTTGGCACATCTGAAGCACTTTAGATGAATATATGTGAGGTAAGAGAACTGGCAAATGTGCTGCAGGAAAGATTATTTGGACTCTGAAAAAGGTAACTCCATGCTAATACTGTTTGTTACGGATCTGTGCAGGTATTGAGGCCCTAGGGCAGTGGGCACCTTCTAAAAGCACATATTAATAAACCTTCTAAGGAGGGCTTCTCATGTTAGAAGTTGGTTGAAATTTCAAAATTGGTAACACAGCTGTGGAAACATAGACATTGTGCCTAAAATCCCTTATGCTAATGTATCCTGGTCATGTCTCCCATCTGAGCATGCTAGACTGAGTTGCAGGTTCTAATGCCCAGCAGCTCAAGCCCAGAGACCAGACTTTATACCTGTGACATTTCCATATTCTATCAAACAGCACCAATTGTTTGAAGTTAGAGGTGAGCACATACCTGCTGCTCTTTGGGATTGAGGTGTGATGGAGGGCTGGCTTTTTAATGCGTTTGCTTTGGTAAAAATAAACTCTAACCATACTCTTATCACTAGTAGCCAGGTGTTTTGGAGCAATGAAATGTGCCCTAAAGTGTGTCATTTGATCTCTCATAAATTACATGATCGAGATGAGAAACTTCTTTATCAAGTCATGGCTTTGTTGTAGAACAGTCAATGACAGATTGGCAGAAGAGGGGAACTCACCCTGTGCTTCAGTAGATACCTTAACTTCCCCTGGCTAGACAATACTTTGTCATTTGATCAGATAAACTGGAAGTGCCAGATTATGTGTAGTTAAGAATTTTGATGTGTACTTATTCAGAGAGGCTAACAGAAAGGTCTCTAGACTGGTTTCCAGTGATGCACTGGCCACATGAAAATATGCAAGTGGATAAATACCCTGAGTTGTAGTCTGCAGTTGTGCAACTGTCCAAAAAGAGTTAACTGCTCACACATGAGGACTTTCTTAGTTAAGAAACCAAGTAAAAGTTGTTTAGATGTGAGGGTGGTGGTATTTGGTTTGCTTAAACTGTTAGAAGAGAAGATGAGCCTATCCTGCAAGCCATGATGACATCAGGTTAGTATCCAGCAAGCAGTAAAGTGGAAAGATGTTCTGTGGAGCTGTGTGGTGAGTCAGAAGGCACATCTTCTGCTTCTGCCCTTGCAGAATGGGGCTTGGTAAAACAACACCAAGAACTGTGAGAAGCTCAGTTGCTGTGCACTATTTTGTCCCCTACTTATTAAATAAATAGACCATATATCTCCTTCTGCCATGAAGCTTGTCATCACAATCAATAGGTTTCAGTATGGCAGAATTGAACAGGTGTAGCAGGCTTATTTCTTCTGAGAAATTGCAGCAGTGCTGACTCAAGATATTTTTGGTGAGCTGAAAAGCTAGTGCTTTTGACTAAAATATGCTTTTGTCTCGGATTCTCCCCTGCAGTTTATTATTGTGTCTGGAAGATGCCTCCCCCTGTGAGCTGTGGACTTTCAGCTTAATGTCAGTACTCATTAAAGTGTAGGAGCAGAAAAATTTAACAGACTGGAGTTAAACCACAGTAGAAGGAAGAATTTAGTGTACCATTCTAGAGGGTTTGCTTGCTTTTAATTGATGCACACAGCTTAGGTATGGCAGGTATGTGTACTTTATAGCAATGCCTCATGGACTTGTGTAAAATAATCTAAACCCTCTCACCTCCTGCCAGGTGGGGCTGTACAAATTGAGTAATTCAATCTAATTGTTGCAGGCACTGAACAGATGGGGTTTTATTGTCTTGAGTGCTGGGAGCGCTTAAGAGAGCAATGCCAGCAGGATCTTTGCCCCAAACAGCAGCTTGCTGAGACACAGCTTGCTGCAGGGAGGCTGGCTGGTGGCTGGGACTTCTGTACAGGTCTCCAGCAGCCATGATTGCAATGGCATGAACAGGGGAGGAGGATAGGTGATTTGTATTCATTTTGGTCTCTGTACTATGTATAACTTACTTGCTGCCTTGTGCTTGAGCTGTTTCCAACATATCGTAGAGTGAAACACTCTGAGCTCTTTTCACCTTGTTGGTTTAAAACACTTTGTCGAGGTGGTTGTTCTTATTCCCGTTTTATAAAGGAAGAAGCTAAGGCATGGGAGAGGGAGAGGGAACTGCTGTAGCAAGTAAGAGAAACTGGTCACATATAGATTCCTGTTCCTGAGCAATAACCACTGTATATCAGGTCTCCTTTTTGTAGTAAAACAGCTTTATAAAGTGGAATGTGATAAAAGACAACTGTGCCCTTTCCTGCTTCTGCCAGTTCCTGGCCTTCATCATGGTACTACAAGCTTAGTGCATGCTGGAACATTTATCCATCTCGGATACTGTCAGTTTTTACTGCAGGGGGAGGGTGAACTGGCTGCCTCTGCCGTGTATTTGGCTTTACTCAATGAAAACAGAGATGTGCTATCTGCTGCCCAGTGTGCTCTGCTGGCATGAGTATTCAGTTCAGAAGATGAATGTGTATAGTGGGCATAAAGTCACCGTTGATATCCTGAGAAGAGGTAAATACCAGCCAAGTTACTGCTTCTTTGTTGCACTGTAACAGGAAGAAATGCGTTGTAGGAAGAAATGAGCTTGCAGTGATGCTTTTATTGTACAAGAAATGTTTGAGTATTCAAAGAATGTTTTATACCAGGCACTGCATACTGGGCCTGCAAAGTAGGTGCAAAGACCAGGTTCATGCAGCGGATGATGGCTCAGCATTCTCATCTCTATAATAAGCATTGCAACCTTTCCATTCTTCTCTTAGCCTACTTTCAGCACCTCCAGAGTGCTTAATTTTACGACTTGGGACAAAAGGACATTGTTGTCTTGTGGGACTCTGGAAATGTAGCTGCTGTCAAGCAGGAGTGGGTATGAGACAGGTCATCTTCAATAACTTGATGGGGACAGTTTGGAGGTCAGAGGAAACGTGCTGAAGAAGTGCTACCTGTCTGAGCATAGTGATTTTGCATTCCCTGCACATAAGACCCAGACCAACTTGTTGTGAGGTTAAGGCAGGCAGGGTGATGTTCCTTGCCACGGTGGGTGTACATGGAATGGAAGATGCTAGGAATTAAGGGACCAGTAGCTTAGTGTTGCTGGTGCATTTCACTTCTCATGTGGCAAATTAAACTGAGGAATCAATTCGATCTTTTCTTTCATGCATGCCATAGCAGTTTTCCCAGGAGCCCTTTCCTGTCAGCAAATTCTGCATCTTCAGAAGTTATTTTACTATAAGCTTCCAGCTCATGTATTTTTGAGGGCTAGTAACAGTCACTTCAGGACTGGCCAATTGTTGCAGCCTGAAGAACAGCCAAAGTAGAAACTTTCCACCAGTCAGAGCTTTCCAGTTTGCAGAGGGCAGACTGCCCTGGGATCAGTTGCTGTTTTCTGATCATCTCTGTCCTACCATCTCTTCACCTCTGTTTTTCTTGATCCTCTCTACCATTCTGTCTCCTCTTTCCTGTCTCTGTGCTTCTTCCTTCAGTATTCTTTTTCTGTCTTTTCTGTCTCTGGTTTATCTATAACTGACAGTCCCTGGGACAAGGGCTTTCCACTACTATGTGCAGTACCTATTGCAGTGGGACCTGCTTTTTCTGTCTAATACATGATTAATACAGCTAGTATGAATAAATAATGCATTGGCATTAGGTTCCTAAATTAGGGTGCAACACTTTATATTTTTTCCTACAGTCATTCCCTTCTTCTATAAGAAATAAATAAATGCGATAAATATGCAATAGATGCATAAATACATAAACACAAGTGTCCTAGGTTGTTCATCCTGAAAAAAAAATACAAGTTCATTCATGTGTGTCTCTACATGAAGCTTCTGGCTTCATGGTGTCTAGGTAGCTTGCTCTCTGAAGAGTTGCATGAAGAAGTGATGGGAGATACGTGGTTTTCTGAGAGCACTGGCAGGGCTAGTGTGTAAATGAGTCACTGGGAGGAATAAAGAGTGTGGAGATCACTTGTGGTCTGCCTTAGAGCACTAAGCATTAACCTTCGGACAAGCCACTGGGAGCCAGTCTTTTCATTCCTGAACCATTGTTTCACTTTCTGCCTGTTCAGCCTTGTCCAGTGACAGTCTGCTCTTGCCAGTCGGCTGCTGAACTGTGGAGCTGTCAGAGGTGGTGTTGCTAAAGTGGCATCTCTCAGTTCCTAGAGAATTGTGTCCCAAAAGCACTCTGAAATTTATCTGAGAAATGGCAGCCAGCCACTTTGGGGGCCTTGGTGGTGTGGAAGTGTGATGTGCACTGTCACAGGCTAGTTGGGGAACTGCAGTGTTTTGTCTTTCACTTGACACTTTACTATTTCCTTGCCTTACAAATATACTGAAGGTGCTGGTGCTTCATGAATACCAAACACAAGGTTTTCATTTTCTTTTTTTTTCCTTTTTTTTAATGATGAAGCTCTCTGTAGAGCACAGCACATCACAGATCTTTTCCAAGCACTCTAACTGCTCCCTTCCCCAAAGGACTGGCTGATATCCCAATAATCAAGGCAATCACATTGTAAAAATAAAACAATGTCAAGGCTCAGCTGTTACATTCTGGTGTGTGAACTAACGATGGCAAAGCTGCTGTTCTATAGTCCATAAGGGGGAGACTGTGCTTAAAAGCTCTGGTCCCCTGTTGTTTCCAGGAACCAATGCCTGTGGAGTGGCAGCTTTGCAAAGTGAAATTCCAGCTGTTCCCCAGTAGCCCAGGAGGCCAGTTACCTAAGAGTATCCCCCAGGGACAAGGTGGATTTTGAGAGATGGAAGAACAGTGGAGGCGTGTCAGAGTAGTTGCTGCAGAAAGGCACTGCTAGGACTGGGTAGCGATGGAATTTCTCGTAGTGGATGTGTGAGGAGAAGCCGCACCATGCACAGAGCCTGGCCTTGGTAGATTATGCTGGGCAGTGAGAACCTGGCTACACAGAGCCAGGATTGAATCCAGACTCTTCATGCTCCTCTGCTCCAGGCTGCCTGCAGTTTCAGAAAAACATCTCTGTGGGAAATCAGGTTGGGAAGGAGGAGTTCTTCAGTGTGAAAGAGCTTGCTTAAAACAAATTAAACCACTGAACTTCTTCCTCTAGTTGCTGAGGAGTTGTCCATTTGCCTTTAGGGAAATGAGGAAGGAGACTTGAATTCTTTCTCTTCCATGTCTGTTGATTCTTACTGCAGTGGCAGCTGGTTGCTGGGTTTGCTTTCCCTGGGTGAATCCCAGCTGTGATTGCAGGTGCTGCTCCACTAGCTCACATCAGAGCAGGGACTGGTGAGTAGGTGGCCCATGCTGAAGTGCTTCACAGCAGTGGATACAAATAAATGCTAAATCTGTTCCCTGGTAAATGTTGGAACCATGTGAGTGCAGTGAACCCTTCTGAGCTGCCAAACCTTCTGTCAAGCCAGAAGTTAAGTTGTTGTAAGTCTGTGTTTGCTTTTCTTTCAATAGCTTATAGTGTGTCCTGTAGGAGTGTAAATACAGCTCCAGCCGGGCATGAAACATGCAACTTGAAAGCCACAGTGTTTGAGAGGCTGGGTAATGGAGAATGTGATTATGATTCACAGGAGAAGTACTCTGGTCAGATTGAAATGGGAAGAGTGTGGGCATGTCTCTACCTGCCTGCTTGCCGTCCTCCGAAGAGAGGAGGACTGGCAGGGGCCCTGCTGAATTCACTTTACTGATGTAACTTTCCAGGCTGGTGAAACTGTGCTAAGTATGTACTGATGCTGTAGGAGCAGCCGCTGGAGTGAACTGTACATGGCCTGTATCTGGAGTGTTGATGAGGTGTGGGGCTGGGAATGTTGCCATGAATCTGCAGATTCTGTTTGGTGGGTTTTGGGGGATTTAGTTTTGTTTTGGGTTTTTTTGGTGTTTTTTTTTTTTTTGTTCTCCTATTCTCTCTTCCATACTGTTTTTCTTTGTCTCTGTATTTAAAGAAGTAAGGATGCTTCTAGATGGGTTTTCTTTCCACCAGCTCTGATTAGCGCCACTGAATATCACTTATTCCTGGCACCAGCTCTTAGCTGTGATGAGGTCTGGAGAAAGCAGCTGAAAGCCCTTCTGCAGGGAGAAGTGTGGGGAGGAGGGAACCCATTAGAGTGCAACAGAGGGAGCTGGAGTGAATTTTCATGCTGATGGAGATGAGAGTGAAAGCCCTGACTGCTGCTATGGTGTAATTTGGCCAAGTGTTCTCTAGGCACTGTCAGCACGCATCTGTGCCGAGCACTGACATGGGCTGTTCCCATGATGACCGTTTACCTCAGCAGTGGGTCTCATGAGTAATATCCCAGCTAGACCACTTGCAAACCATAGCTTAGGGAAGACTTTACTGTCTTGCAATTTGTTTTCTTAGTTGCACCTGACAAGTAGAGGAGAAGCTGAGGAAATAACTCCAGATGCAGTTTGGGTTTTTTTTTTTCCCCAATTACTATTTTATTTTCAATTTTGTATTTCTCACACCTGCCTCTAGATCCATCTAGAATTGGAGGTGAGTATGTTGGTGCAGGCAGTGAGACAAATGAGCAGAGAAGTAGGATTGATCAGTGTTTCTGCTGCTGTATTTGGGACACTGGGTCTGAGGGCTAAAGTCATTATGGGAAGAATTCAAAGTAGTGGCTGCAGTGATGGATATCTACAAGTAAGAGCCAACTACAACATTTTAAACATAGTGAAGACCCAAAGCAATAAACTGTCAGCTTCAACACATCGGACAATAGAGTTCAATATAGCAAAATGTCAGGCAAGACCAATTTTGGAAGGGATGAGGAGATGCAGTTCCAAAGCAGGATGGGGCAGCAATGGCTGGATTTGCTGTGTGTCTGTTGGAACACGAAGCGATCTGCAGCCTGTTCCCAGCAAGGCAGCAGTTGTCTCTGCCAGAGTGGTGAGCACACAGCCCCATATCTGCTGGGACAAATGCATCCACATATAGGGCAGTGCCTGTGCTTGCAATTTCCAGTGAGCCTGTGACTGAATCTGCATTGGCCTCTCAGCAGGGAGCGTGCCTTTGGCAGAGCAAGCAATGCTGTGCAGTGAGGGAGGAACTACTTTTTGCAGGACTGTGGATCCATGAGCACGGACTCAGGCTGGTGGGGAGTTTCTGCTGCGTCCCTAAGCTGCTCCCGAGACGTATGAAAATTTCCATCCTTTGTTTCAGAGCCATCATCAATCACTTCAACCCGAAGATAGAGTCTTACGCTGCAGTGAATCACATATCTCAGCTCTCCGAGGATCAGGTAAGCCAGGCACGCGATGACCTTTTTTCATGTTGACCTCTGGAATGTAGGTGTTCTGTAGTACCTTGTGCTCACTGGGACTGATGATTGGGCAGCAGAATGAGGGGTGAAGGTGGGACTCTCATATTCCTTGTTCAGATGTGGATGAGAGGAAGAGAAACAAGGCTTGCTTTAGCCAATTCTAGCATCACATGCAGACATCTTGGTCCAGCAAATGCAGGAGGATCGATATGAATGATGAAAATACGACGCAGCATCAGCAAGTGTAGTTGGAGACTGAGGATATTGGCATTCAGAATGGGGCAGGAAAATATTTGGCAGTGAATTTAGTTATCAGAAAACTGTTGGGCGTACCTTGATTTTTCTGTGATATCAGGGAATTAGAAGTCAGGCAACAGTTGGTAGAAATTTTCTAGCATAACTGAATTCAGTTGTCTTTGATTTTAAAAAGAGAAGGTTTTTAATAAAGAGGGTGATAGGGTTAGGTTTCCCTTCCTGCATTTGGCCTAGTTTGCTCTCTTTATGTCCTCCTTGTATCGCATAAATGTGTAAATGTGGCTTTTTGAAAACAGGCTACTGTGCGTGGTCTCAGGAAGGGAAGAGGTGGCCTATATATCAAAATAAAATATTGGGATTATATGTTAATCACTCTTGGAGAGGTAAATGACTCTTCAGGAATCTGTGGTGGACACAATACAGAGCTGCCACACGAGCTGGGGGAATCATCCCAGGCACAGCTGCATCAGCTCCTCTGGACCTTCTGGAGCAGAAAGTGTGCATGCAGTCTAGGACAGACCTCATTTGAGTCACCTTGGATTGCCCCTACCACTGGAAGGGTTCCCATTCTTGTACCCATTAAAAGATCCTGACTGTGTCTTGCTCTGCAATTCATTTCTTTCTGTCCATGGCATTTTTACCCATTACTTGATGATACCCTTCCATGCTTCCCACTTTTCATTAATCATCCTACTTGATCTGTAATATATAACATCCCAAAGTCTCAGGTTGAATGCAGTGGGGAAAAAAATGTGGACCCTTCTGCTTTTTATTCTCTTGATATAGCTGGGTGGAAGAACACTACTTTTATTTTACTCAATTTTTCTGTATTGTTCTGCCTCTGAGAGTCACTGTACTCGCAGCACAGTGCTTTGTGGTAGTTCATGTTAATAATCCTTATTCATTGATGATAAACTGATTGCATCAACCCAGGCTCCTAAAAAAGAAAAGCCTTTGATATCCCAATTTAAAACTGGCGGCTTGGATAGAACGGAATTTTGGATAGTCTTTGGGTTAATCTGAGAAAGGAAACAAGCTTTTCACTGTTAGCTCGGTTTAGTGTTCATCCCCCAGCAGTTCAGGGAGGTCAGGTTAAATCCTTTCTTCCTTGTGTGTTATTCTTTAAATAAAATCTCTAGCAGCAGGCAGATAATGAAATCAGTGCTGATGCATGGAGCATTTTGAGGAAGACGATTAGGAAGTTGAAAGGCAGATTTCTCTTTTTTCTTTTCTCCCTTCATGCTTTCTCTCAACATAGGGAGAACATCAAACAAAGCAAAGCAATAATAGGTCCTGGTGAACTGCAGAGAAATAATGGAGATGTCACTGTGGTGAGGGACTGTGTGGTCTCAGGGAGGGTGTTTAGTCAGTGCTCTGCAATTTACTGCACAAGGAGGAGAGGGATGGAGTCTTCTTGCCTCCACTTTCAATTATGCCAGTGAGTGCAGGCATGTGTGTTGAACTGTGATTTCCCCTCTGTCAGTAGCTGTCCCACGTGGTAAGTACATGAGAGGTAATGGCAGATGGGTGAGATCAAGGCCAGGGTCTGGCTTTTGTGGGGTAACAGAATTTGTTGCTTTCATTCTGTGCTAGCTGTTCAGCATGGGATGGGGCATCAGGATTGCCTTTTGACTGCTGCGTTCTCTCTTATTTTTCTTTCAGCTATATCTTCCATTTTTACATGTGTGTTCACTTAATTCCCCTTATCTTTTCTTGCCATAAATATTTTCTACACAAAATCCACCTTCCTTTATAGCCTTGTTTTTTGAAATGTACCATATTGAAGTATTTAATGCTGACATTTGTATATCCACACACAGATACCACATTTGGGACTGGTTATTCTCTACTTTGTGTTATTTCAATAGTTTCAGGAGACTGGTATTTCTTTACTGGGATCATTTGTTTTTACAATTTTGAGGATCAAACTTTTCTTCTAATGAAGATTTCCTTCCCAGTTACTAGCCTTTGGCCAGATTCTCATACAGCTGCTCATACTCCTCTGTGGTATCCGAGAATTTCCTATTAATCAGGCAGGCATGGCTTTGACATAGCTCTATCTGAAGGGGAATTTCCAACTGCTCTGAGTTGCTTCTAATTCTCTTGAACCTAATCAGCTTGCAGGACTCTTACTTGAGCCTGTGTCAAACTTACTATGCTGCCCCAAACTGTTCTGGCACCTTGTTCATGTTAGATGAATTTTCAGGTTTTAAAATTATTTTTAATATCCTTAAAAGTTGCTAAGTAATCAACTGAAAGAGATTTTGCTCTGTCTTTTCTTTTCCTAATCCTATTGAAGGCTTTACCTTGTTAATCACTAATGTCTGTTTATTACCATTCTCAATCTGTCATTTCAGTGCTTTCTTGTTTTTATTTATAAGCATTAATTTTAATATTATTACATGCTGAGGAGATTTGTAGACCCTTGAAAATGATGGACATGAGATTGGTTTAAGGATAGACTTAATACCACTGTAGATCTTCAGCCCAAAGGATTTAATTGGTGCTCTAGGCAGGTATACTGCTTTGCTGACTGTTGTGGGGTTTATCCAGTGTTCAGATCAGAAATGCTGGGAAGAGACCTTTTTTCTTTCCATGTTCTCTTGAGCAAAGAGTGGGAGATTCCCATGGCAAGCAGATGCAAGGGATTTGACTAAGCTACCTCAGTCTATCGCCACCATGTGATCCTTGCCAGTGCTGTTCTGCAGAGTCTACTTGCCAAAGCAAACTCATCATCCTTCCCAGTCGTTGGCTGTTTTGACCTTGCTCTGGTTCCTCAACATGCAACAGGAAATGT
>JAVSBS010003484.1:0-56727 GCA_033124195.1 Coracias cyanogaster | reverse complement strand
GTTTTGACCTTGCTCTGGTTCCTCACCATGAAACAGGAAATGTCTTAGCCAGTTACTGGCATCTTCCCTCACTTACTAATTTGTTAAACCTGACCTCACTGTTAATTTGTGTTTTTGTGGTATTCTCCCTCTCAACACATTTGGCTCCTGCCTGCATGTCCTTTAAGGAATTGAAAGATGATGCACAGTCAAAAAGATAGGGCTGGCCATTAACTGCCAATGTAGTTTTAGCTCTTCCATGTGAGTGATTATTCCCATGTCTTCAAAGATATTGTGGTCCCTTCATAAGTCAAAGGGCAAAATAGCCTTCTGTGAAATTAACTCATAGGCTTATCTGCACTCTCCAGATGACTGGACTGCCTTGTACTTAATACGTTGGAGGCAGTAGGCTTTCTCTGTGCCATATCTGATTTGAGAAGCTCCCAACATGTTTTCTAGCAGGAGCAGTTGCAGAGAACAGGGTCAACGCAGGAGAAAACAGCAACACCAGAGTTGCTCCAGAAGGGCAAACACAGACAAACAGGAAGACGGAAAACACAGGCCGTGAATGATCTGGATGAGGTCTCACATCTACCTTTTCTGGATGTGAAAGAGCAGCTGTCTGTAAGAAGGTAGCTCTCTGCCTGATGGTGAGGTAGCACAGTTATTTTAGAGAGGCTAGAGTGAGAGGAACCCAGTACTTTGGTGAAATCTCCTCTGAGCAGGAATGTCCTGGGTTGCCTTGCATGCCAAGCAAGTCTTGTGCTGGTTAGCAAAATTGCTCACTAAGATCTTATTTTCTTTTTGGCACTTTGTTCTCTCTGTGATTTCCATTCTAAGCATCTTAGAATTAAGAAGGCAGACACATAGGACTGGTGGTGCTTACTAGTCAAGAGCAATGTGCTGCTTTTTTTTTTTTTTTTTTTTTAAATACAAGCCCCTTTTTCTTCCCAGCCACAGCTAGGTACCTTTAGTTTGAGGTGACAAAGTTCAGTGTGAAAGACTGTTGTGAATACCTGTACTGTGTGTAGTAATCTGGTAACTGCAGATGAAAAGTGCTGGGAGCCAGAACAGATTGTGATGGAAAAACAGGATGACTGTATTGCCTTTGAAATTGTGACACATGAACGTAATACTTGGGTTGTTCCACTTTGTAATGCCTTTATAACTCAGGTAGCTACAACCCAGTTTGGTCAGGCAATCTCACAAAGTCATTTCCATTTCCTTTAGGTCACACCTCAAATGTTCATTGCTTCTCCCTGCCCCTCTAATGCATGTGGCCTGTTGTTATGTTACCCGGTGGAGCTTCGGGACTAACTCAAAGTGCAGCTTAGGGAGGCTCCACCAGTGACTGGCACAGTAGGTCACAAAACAGTGCAGTCAGGTTTAGATGTCATAAAGTATTCTAATTCTGAGCCACTGATGTCACAATTCATTCAACTTGTTCTTGTTTCTGTAACTAGCAGCCAAACCACTGGCAGATACCAAAGGCTTTGTTGTCTCAGCACTGCTGGCAGTGGTGTTAAGAGTTAAAAGCCTGTTGATGTGTGTGTCTTTGATATTCTTAAAATGCTGAGTACCATCAGTGCTAGGTACTACTACCACAAATCCCTCTAATCTCTTACATTAATATAACATGTTGTGAGGGCTTGAAATACTTCAAAATGGCTTTGGCAAAATGCTACTTCACTTCTGACATTCAGTGAGCTTTGGGGTAGAAAGTATTGGTAGTGCCACGTTGCTCAGCATAGTAGGAATGTGAAACTCTAGCTAAGGGGGCACCAACGCAAAGCCCTAATTTAAAGTCATCACATCTTTGCAAATGAGGCAGGGATGTTGGGTTTCATGGTCTCATTACAGACACCTACTCATGATTAATGGCTTGAAACAGATTTTATTGTTTCAGCAGAAAGAGCAGAGCTGCACTAGGTGAAATTGGAATCCCAGGTTTAAAAGATTCCATATAAAAAGTCTTCTGTAGCTGAGAAGTTGCTGGTTTACCTACCTGATCAGGGGGTTCTCTGGTTTAGATATCTATCTTTTTTTTTCTGTTTTGTTTACCAGAGAAATATCCTTGCAATTTACTAATGCCTCAGACTGCATTATGTAGTGTGCCAGACTGAATGGGTCTGAAGAAGCTTCAAGGACTGATCAGCTTTGCTGCAAGGAGATTTGAAGCTAGAGGTGAGCTTTGGAGCAGTGACTTTATGCTGCATAGTGCCTTTCATTAACATGCAGAGTACGATACACTGTGCGTCACTGGAGGAGGGGGGACAAAGTGTGGCAGGCCATTCGAGGGACAAAAGGAAAGGCTTTGGTTTTAAAAAAACTTACTGCTGGAGAAATGTAACCCTATTCCTAATTCACTCCCAGAAACCCTGATAAGAAATGGGAGAAACCCTTCAATTCCCATCTTTCAGGCTCCACACAAAGGTGTCCTGGCATCCTGCCCATTACTGCAGGTGGCAGCTGCTGCACCTCTTGGAGGCAGCAGCATGACCCTGGAGCACCTTGACTGTTCCTGGAGCAGGGTCTTTCCACCCTTTGTACATTGCAAGACAGGCTAGGGCATGTCTTGCTTCCTACCACTTCTGTGAACTGTCCTCTCAGGCAGATTAGGGTCTGCCTCAAAGTGCAAACTGGTAACAAAATAAGTCCATTAAACTTCAAAGCAAGGCTCGCATTCATTTCTCATGGCTATTTTCATATCCTTGTCTGGCTGTTGCTGGTGCCATGGGGACTGATAAGGGCCTGAGAACTGCAGTAGCATAGGCGACCACTGAATACTGGGGACTTGTTATCGAAGAGCTGCCTTCCAGAGCTGCTACTTGGTGCTGGCTGCAACAGGTTAAAGTCTCCTGGAGTTAGATAAGCTTCTATGGTGGGGCTACAGAGGCAGCACTCTGGGATGTGAGTTATGCGCTCAGCCTGAGTCTCAATGCAGAACATGCTGAGCAAGAGCCACAGATTTAACTTTGTAATAAGCTCCCAGCCCACACTGTGGAGACAGGCTGATGTTTCTTGTCCTGCACCCCTGGTCAACATGTTTCACAAAATATTTCCCAGATGCCTGGTAGATCTATTTTTTTATGTGGTATTTAACTAAGCTTGGAAAAGGAGCTGTGGGTAGTTAGAGGAAGGGGCTGCAGGCTGGGGTCTGGACTACTTCCTAGCTTTCACTGTGTTGCCTTGAGCAAACTGTCAGCCCTGTGTCCTCCTGAGTGAGAGGGCAGCTGGTGTGGAGACCCTGGTGAGCCAGGCAGCATTTGAAGTGCTGTGTAATCTGCTGGTGAAGGCTGCTGTGGAAGTGGAAAGCGATGTTATGGATTGCCATCACTGCTAAGCGCCTGTATAGGGCAAGGAAAGCTCCGCAGAGGATTGCAACAGAACGATCAAAACAGTCTGCATTTATAAAGATTAAATTACAACTTTGCACATCTACGATTAAAGGAGGAGCTGTCAGCAGCTGGCTTGTGTGAACGCACAGTTCAGTTTGCATTTTGTAAAACTTCAGATTGAGAAGGTTTTTTAATCCCTTGTGAAATGGGAACAATAGGCGCTGGCTGTTGCCAGGTGCATAATACATAGAGATACCGTGCAAAGTTATTTAGTCTTCCTCTGTAAAGCTGGCTTTGCAGCACTATACTTTGTTGCTGTGGTCCCGAGCTCCACCCTAAGCTCCTGTACACTCAGTCATCTCTCTGCTTGGGAGTCTTAAAAGCAGACGGGCTGTAGGCTGCAGTGCCAGTTATGGATGGTGATGTGGCTGTTCCTGCTGAGAGTCAAGTTCTCCTCTCGCAAAAGGGGACAGACTTTGCAGTGACTGCCAGACATGCTCATTCGGGGGCTTCTTCAGGATAAAAACTCCTGCCTTCAGAGACTGCTCTTCCTTCTCTCTGGTAGTATCCTGCTGTAACAGATGATGTTTTTCTGCCTTCCTCTGGATCCTCTAGCTGGAGCTGCAGCTGTTTCCCAAAAGTGACAAATTGGGTCATTGCTCTGATTTCAAAATGGGAAGCAAATTGAGCTTTGCAGTCTCCACACCTCCCAGAGGAGGAGAATAAATGCTGCTGAGCCAAAAGGTGCTGCACCTGAACAGAGCTCCACTCAGCTGGAAGATTTGGTTTTTTGGCTCTCTAACACTTGGTGTTTGGATGTTACAACAATAAGGTCAAATTTCTTGTCCACAGTAGGTAGCTCAAAGGCAAGCCTTACAACAGACAAGAGGACAGCATCTCTGATGTGTGTCCTCATCTCTTCATGGGAGATCTGAGGCAGGCAGTGGGTTTGCTCAGTCAGCTAAGATGTGTTATTCAAAGACAGCAAATGGTGGGGGGATGGATGTCTGGAGCGATGGAGCTCGGAAAGGTGGTTCTGCATCAGCCAAGTGCCAGGGGCTATAAATCAACTCCACTGCTGTAGTCAGAGGGCACTTGGAGTCCCCCATGGCTCAGTTAAAGCGCAAATAAGCTCCTGGGGAGCAAAGTATTGCTAGCAGCACATGCTGTTTCAGCAGCAGCATCTGCCTCTTAGTTGGCATACATGTAGGCCTGTGGAAAGATTAATTCATAGCCCTGTGTTTGCTTTCACCTGAGCACCTGTTTGTAGGAGTACCTCTTTCACTTTTTCCAAACCATGCATTTATGTTCTCATCAATAACTGCTTCACAGCAAGAATTGCTAACAATGAAAGCGTATTCCAGACTCCAAGACAAGAACCTGATGAATTGGCCTGGATCATTGTCTGAAAGTACCCAGAATTTCCAAAATAAGCTGATGGGCACCCAGCAACAATCACTTGCATCAATGTTAACTGGTGTGTCACAGTTGCATCAATGTTAGTTTAAACTAGGAAGTGTTTTTCTTCCATGAAAACAGTGTGGTTAGGATAACCTCTGGCAGTAAAAGTGTACGTATGGAACATCTGCTGATACATCCTTGACATGTGGAGAACAGGGCAGTTTGTTGCAGACTGACACCTAGTAACATTGTTTCTATTAGCCCCTGCCATATGCCTTAGCCTCCTCCTTGGAAACTCTGCCACTAAGTCTTAGGGTGTGCAGAAGCTCACTGATAAAATATTGCACTTAAGGTTTATTTGTGCAAAAACCCATCTTGGTTTCCCAGGCATATTTTCCTCAGCGGTTGTAATTCAGCAGTCTGCATTTGTTTTTGAGTTGGATGTAAAAACACACAGAATGCTGTTGAAATCTTACTCTTGGACTTCCTGACTTCTCAGAAAATGCTGGATTGGGGTCCTGGTAGAAGCTGTAGAGGTGTGGAAGTTCTTATGGATGCTTCTCCTGCTTGTGATGGCATGAGTGAGCTCCTATCCAACTAATAGAGACCAATTTAATCTCTAAGACAATGACAGCTGCTTTCAGTGAAATGTGATGATAGAGAAGGACACCACATCTTCCTGGCAATGAACTTTATCAGCAGGGAGCTGGCATGGCTAGCTGACTGTTACTGAGGTGCTTTGGCTTTGCAAAAGTCTGTACTATCTTTTGCAGACCAAACTGACCTGTCCTGGAGCCCCATGAATGTGTTTAACATAGTGGAAAGCCAGAAATAATAGTGTCAGTGATACTGTGAGAATGTTTCTCTGGGCACTGCTATCAACTCCTCTCTGGTTATATTTCTTCAGCAACATCTGTGAATCAAACCATTGCTCTTCTTGCAAGCATGAAACCAGTCTTTTCACTTAAGCATTGTCCTTTGCAGCCTTTTCCTAGTTCTGTGAAAATTAATGTTCCAAACCCACGACGAATCAATCCCTGTGTGAATATGGAGGTCACACGGAGCCAACCCTGAGATGTCTATCATTCTGCCAGCAGTTCTCCTTCCAAGCATTTAAAGGAAGAGTGTGCTCAGCTGGCTAATGACTGAGTCTCCCTTTCCAGTCCTCCTCTGCACTAGAAATACTCCTCCCCAAAACTAGCTACTAGCCTTTGCACACCTGTGTCGTATTAGTGGTTTTCTGGTCAGGCATCTGTCCAATTGGTATTAAATGTTAGTGTTACTGTCACCCTAAGGTCTGTCAGTGATTTTATGTAACAGGATGTAACACCAGAACATGCACCTCAATGAAGCTTCACACAATGGTATCTGCAGGGGTCTTTTGTCCCTTTCATTTCTTAAAAAAGGTAGCTGTGAGCTACAGTATAGACTTTTAAAAGCTGCATTTTGTTCACAAGAAGTACTTTTTGTTGAAACGCTAGGGCGGGAGCAGTCTTCCAGCTGGTGGAAACAGAAATGCAGATTTGTGAAGGGGCCAAGGTAGTCGTGCTGGAACTTAAAACTTCCTGACTGTCTGCTTTGTTCACTGCATCCAGGCTGCTTTGCTGGGAATTTTCTACCCTGTCATTAATATTCCTGAAAACCAACAACTTGATAGAAGCATCTCACTATAGACTCTTAGTCCTCACCTCAGCTATAAAGATGTGCTTTTCTATTTTAAGTGATGGACCTATTTAATTACAGCACCACCTACAAGCTGCTTTGTAGGCATAGAAAGGAAACCTAGGTCTGTTGCTGGGCTAAACTCCCCTTCTCAGAAGAATAAAAAGAAAGCCACTTTAACATCTCATCTCAGCCCTATTTGGAGATACCTGAGCATGACATACTTAATGCAAGGGAGAATATTAACATGATCTGAACTTAATTTCTCTGACTGATGACAGTTTCCCACATCATCCAGTTCTTGCTGAGCTTTCCACCCTCGGTAGTGCCCAGAGGGAAAATATTCCAGATCTGCTTGAGTCCTAAAATGCATCTATCACTATTTAGTATGTTGATGTTTCAGAACTCGGACTCAGTGATGCTAGGGCTGGGCAGTTAATGTCATGCCAAACATTTTGGCATAAAGAAGTTGGTTGCTGACCACTCCTGTCCCAGTTGCTTATCAGGAAGTCAGTTTTTAAGTCTAATCAGAATCTTGTGGTCTTGTCAGCTATATTCTTAGCTTGAGGCATAGCCTGGCCCCTCATTCTAACCCAGAAACCCTTCACTTAAGCATAGTTTGAAAATGAGTGTACCTGCTCTGCTGGGAGATGTGGATTGAAGCTGCTATGCTTCTCATACATGAGATCACAACTCAGCTTGACCTCAGGGGTGACCTTATGTATGTCAAGGAGAGTTTTTTCTGTGCTGAGTTCGGAAAAGGTCAGGTTAAGATGCTTGAAGAAAAATGGCCAGCTGGTTTGATTCTGATCTTTGTTTTTGATAATGAATGATGCAAAAATCTCAGAAGTCAAAGCTGGGGTGTAGGAGGATTTTATTTTGATAGCGTTCTGCTCGGAAAAAAAAGAGGGGGGGAATCACCTCCTTATACTTTCACCAAAAGCCTTCCTTTCCAGTGCTCAGCAGGATTGTCATTTAAAAGGTGAGTCCAGACTCTGGACTGCAAACCCTATCTCCAGTAGTCTTACATAGTCGTACCCAGGTGCTCACAGACTGCTGCAGATTCATCTGGCCTGCCTCTTGTTACTAAGTCAAGGACAGATGCTGCAGAAATAGCTACTTAAGATCACTCCTCTCTGTTGTTGCTTGTCCATGGAGAAGGTGATCAGATCATTCTGATGCTAAGTGCTTCTCCCTGGCAAGAAGTTTTAATGCCTGCTAGGATAATAGCAACTGGCATTTCAGATCACAGGCTTCTCTTACTCTGTATAGCTCCTACTGTATGTTCCCTTGTCTCTGGGTATTGAATTGTTGTTCTGGCGGTTTTTCCCTGCCCTTGTTTCTTCCGTGGGAGGCTGTGTGCCATCACACTGCTGACAGCACACACATGTGAGAGAATTCCTTTACATGAGCCTCTTCTGGCATTTTACAATTCCATCTCTTTCAACATGTGATGGCAGAATATAAAGTAGGTCACTTTATTTCCTTTCTGCTTTTTTCAGTTCTGCAGCTCTTAAGATCTTTGAATTTTTTTTTCTAAGTATCAGACGATTTTGGAGAGGTGTGACTGGGAGAGTTCAGCAGGCTCCTAAAGCCTCAGTAGTCATCCTGGGATTGGGCCTTAACAGGGCACTAGGGACATCTTTCTTTGTAGCCTTTGTGTGCCTTGGATACCCTGTTAATTAGCGCCCTTGGCATGTTTTAGAGATGAGGAGGAAGAACGATAGCAGCTTTCCTAATGCACAACCATTGCTTGCCGCTATAATGCATCCTGTGGCTGCTGCCAGCCCTGCCCTCCTGTTCTCTCTGAGTTGATTATAGCTGGCAGTTGTTGTCTAGAAGCTGTAAACCAAGTGAACAGCTCTACTTATTACCATTTATAAAAATGCACCGAACAAAAGCTCTAGGCACAGTCACAAGTGAGTCCTTAAAAACACATATGGAAGGAATTTAGTCTTTCCTGAGCCAGGCTAGTCCAGGTTACTGCAGATTTACAACAAACTTTAAAGTACCTGCATTTTTCAATCTGCAGACTTGCTTTTGGGTTTTGTTCATACAACCCAAGGTGATAGAAGCGTTGGGGTTAAATTAAAGCACTTTTACTGAAACTACCACTTGTGAATGATTCTCAGAACTGTGAGATCAGAGTCTCTGCAGATTAATGAGAAGATGTGGCCCCCTTCAACTTCTGTCACTTGGTTCCTCAGCAGGGTAAGTGTGGCACTGAATTGTTCTGTGATAATCCAGGGTGAGAATGACCCTCTATGCTGTTATCCCACCTTAAAGGTGTGTTACTATGTGGTCAAATGCATGCAAACTCCAGATTTTGTAGAGCTTCTCCAAAATGTGAGACCATGTTGGAGATTCAGAGAGACCTGGTCCAAAGCTGCCATCCAGGCTGCTTTCTAATGCCTGAGGGGACTGCTCAACTGCTATGCCTGGTTAGCTAAAAAAAGTCAAGTAGAACTTGAACTTATATGTATTAGTATAAGGTGCATTTCTTAAGAAATTTGCTAAGCAAGCATGAAATCCTCTTTAAATATAGTAAAAAAAATTCCGATGTGAGAATAATATCAAGAGGGCAGTGCAGCAGCATTCTGGGAACAGCAGAGTTTAAATTTCCAATTAAAACAAAAATAGTTGTGCAAATAAAACTACCAGCTGATGCAGTACAAATTAGTGGTTTTAAACTCTGGAGAAAAAGCAGCTGAGTTATTAATTCCTGAACTGAAGCCCTTAAGGTCTTTTAGTGAGTGACTTCTGCTTGTCACCTAATCCCTTTCAATCACAGAAAACAGAGTTGTTCTCTGCTGTGCAATAAGAGGAAATTTAACCAGTGAGCTAAATAAATAAATTGATTAATTGGCAACAATAAGGAGCTGTGTATGCACTGTATCTAATTGCTTTTTTATATGGTCTTGCTCTAACTTCTTGGAAAACACAGATTTGTGGGTTACACATGTAAAAATACTCTAAAAAAACCCCACTTCACCAAGGCTTTGAACCTTCAGCTTCCAAGATCATTGTGTGGATCACCTTATATTGCTTTGGACAGTCTCTAATAGGAACATTGCTCAGCCAAGCTGAATTTATCAGTAGAAATTCAAGCTAAAATTCAACACACCTCAGAATCACAGAGTAAATCAAATCTCATTTCCTTGCTTGCAGAGAATGTGGGCTGTGTGGACTTTCTTCCTCCTCCTCCTTCTCAATAATTTTTATTCTACCAGGTCAGAGCTACCTTTTTTCTTATGAGAAATACTGAGCAAGTGGCTTCCTTGAGCCATATTCAAAAACCCATCAGAGCTAATAGCTTTGAAAACATTTGATGTCCAAGAGGCACTTGGGAGCACTAAATCCTCACACAGGGATTTTGAGGCTGTAGAACAATGGTGTCCTCCAAGCACTGCAGAAATTACCGTGGAGATGATATTTCCATTACAGATCCTGCAGGTACTTATTCAGGAACATGGCAAAAGAGAAATATAGAAAGTGGAAGCCTTGGTGATCAGCTCCTTATCCTCAAGTGACATCATCTTTGCTTAAGTCTTCAGTAGTGCTATATGTACAAATACATCCCATTTCTATAGCCAACAGGTTTGGTTCAGAGCTGTGACAGCAGAGGTTGCATGTTTTTGATTCATAGGGCAGGTGTTGTGGGCAGGTAGCTCTCCAGCTTGCTGCTCTGCATACTGATTAGCTCAACTTGAGGACTCAACAGCTAAAGGTGCTTTGGAAAAGAAGCATAAGTTTTGTCCTCTTCATCCTTTGGAGAGAATGGATCCGGTGCCAGCACAAGTCACCTTTTCCTTGAACGTCAATGGCAGGCATGCAGCCAGCACAATAATCTTATCTGGCCCATTAGCAGTAAACCTCCACTTTGTGTCCTTCCTGCCATTCCAGCAGCAGAACCTCTGTGGAGGCAACACTGTCACTCTCATGGAGGTAAGATTCCTCTTTTCAGTCTCTTCTCAGCCATACATTCTGAAGGGACTTGTAGTGTTTTGGAGTTGTTGCTGGGAGCATCTGAATTGTGAGAAAGGTGGCGCTGAAGAGGTGGTAGGTCTGATGCTTTAAGGTTATAAGCAGAACAAATGTTGCAGGGGTAAACACTAAGCTCCCAGGCACACAAGCCCTTTTTGTCCTCCAGATATCTTTGGATTGCAAGGTGCCACTTAACCATGGCGGGAATCCTGCTTGAGAGACATAGCTATTATCCTGGGCCCTGATTGCTTCTGTTAGGTATAAGGAGAAGTGACTGGAAGTAACTGAATGCTAGCAGCTTTTCGTGCCTGTGTTTATTTCAGAGTATGCACACAAACTCCCATCCCCAAGAAGGGCAGCAATAATCATAGAATCGTAGAATTGTCAGAGTTGGAAGGGACCTTAAAGATCATCTAGTTCTAACCCCCCTGCCATGGGCAGGGACACCTCCCACTAGATCAGGTTGCTTAGAGTCCCATCTAGCCTGGCCTTAAAAACTTCCAGGGATGGGGCTTCCTCCACCTCTCTGGGCAGCCTGTTCCAGTGTCTCACTACCCTCATGGTGAAGAACTTCTTCCTAATGTCTAATCTGAATCTACTCACCTCTAGTTTTGATCCATTCCTGCTAGTCCTACCACTACCTGACATCCTAAAAAGTCCCTCACAAGCTTTCTTGTAGGCCCCCTTAAGATACAATAAGCCATTTGATTTCTCAGGAACCTCTGATTTGTTTTCTATATGTTGTCCATGCCCAAGTCTCTGCTCCCTCTCAGACTCACCTTGCTTCCTGTCTGCTGGCCAGCTATCCCGCACATCTCTATTTAGTCAAGAAGTGTATCAGCCCACAGCATTTAGCCATCTCATCAGACCTGGCCTTGCTAGTTATTACCTTGGATAGTAGCCTCTGTTTTTCCAGCTGTCCCAATGGCCATTTAAATGTTCCTTTTGAATTAACTTAGCAGTCAACCTTAAGCAGCTCTCTTTTTACAGGCAAAACACATTTTCTATGCTGACTGTGAATGCTTCCAAGCATAAATGGTCTCATTCTGTTTCAGCTCTGGTTATTGCCCAGATGGAGTTCAAAAAGAATGACACATTCCAACAGCACAAAAGGGGATAATTTAACAAATTAAAATGTTAACAAGCTTCACTTTTTCATCATGTCATATCACAAATGATTAGGTTCTCTTCTTCCTGCCCTCATCACAGACTTTGTCCTTTCCTTCTCCTCCAGCTGTGCAATGCAGATGAGAGTAGGATCCAAAAGTGTGTCTGGGGTTTGTGAGGAGTCGCTTAGTTGGGACAGATTTGATCCCATTGTCCTAATAAGAATTTAATCAGTGTCATAGTTCATAGAACTTAACTTGCACCGCTGTGTTCTCAGTACCTAGGGGACAGTCATCTCTGCTCACTCTTACCTTCTGAGTTACTCCTGATGCCAATACCGTGCCTACTCATCAGCACTCTCAGTGTTTTTGTCCTGAATGAAGAGACTTCTAAGTTGCACGTTAGAATGTCTAATTTCTGCAGTAAGTGCCTTTGAAGGAGGAATTTCAGACTCTGTGTTGCAATTTAGGTGACCTGCACCTGGACTGACTTAAACCCCTTTTGGAACTGCAGCCTTAGAGCAGACATTTTGCAACTGAAGTTCCCTTTTCACTAGAGGATTTTCAGTTTATAAGGATCATCCAGCAGCTTATCACTGTCTGTCCCAACTCCAGTTTGCAAAAACCTGAATAGCTAGAACTTTTATGTGGGTTGAGTCACACAAACTTCCAAGCACTGCCCACCTTTCCTTGTTAGCCAGCTACCTTAGCATAGTGCTACTACAGTTTTTCTAGCTATTTGTAGTTAACCAGTTGACTGTAGATCTTCTGTTTCTTTGGGGCTGTATCTTTAGAAGGCATTTTTGCAGATAGAATTTACAAGTCTCTGAAGTCTTTAAGCTGTAGAAAAGTCTGATAGATATTGGCATGCAGGAAAGGACTTTTGGAGTCACTGTGAAAAGCTTGGAAATGTTGGCTGAAGGCTCAGCAGTGGTCAGAAAGGCAAATAGAGAATTAGAAATTACTAGAGAACAAAAATAAAGCAGGAATACAGTGTTGTCGCTGTCTGCGACAGCCCATGTTTTAAATCTTGTATATTGATTCCACTGCCCATATTTGAGAAAACATATTGTAGAAATGCAAAATAGTACAGATAATCAAACAGTTACTCGCTCATCTGATTTCTTGGCTATCCAGACTTCTTACTTGTATTCAAAAGCCCTTGTTTTCCCTGTGTTAGAATGGACTTGTGTTCATTTTCCACATGTGTCAGTTAGGCAGGTGAGCTCTGGATTTCGTCTTTCTTGGCTTTGTTGCATCTCAGGCCACTGAATTATTGCTATTTATTGCTTCTGTTATGCAATTAATATCTGGCTTTCTATTGTCACCATTTAATTGCTTAAATGTAAGTAGGAGCTATGGAACGGATCTTTCTAAGCTTTGTCCCTCCAAATGCATACCCTCTTCCCACAGTCCTGTCTGGGTGTTTATCTGCTATGTCCAATGTTGTTTTGACTTACTTTGACATCCATTTGATTTGTGGCCACTTTTTTAGCATATTGTTATTTAGTTTTGCTGTTTCATTTAATTAAATTTATTCGTGTTGTCCAAATCAAGTTTAACAAGGTTTCTGATAATTTTTAAAAAAAGGTTATGAGCTAGATTATCACCAATTTTTTCTCAGCGATTGTCAGACCTAGGTCTGACAAGTAGCATTTGTAGAGGTCATTTGCTTGCTAGTTGCTGTAAAAGAACAAGGAGAAAAACCAGTGAAATGCATGGCGAGCTCCATAGCTTTTTTGCTGTATCTGTGTTCTCCTTTCATTCCTCTTGATCTTAAGTCTGAGTCCTGGTGAGTTTTGGCTGGTTGTTTTTTGTTTTGTTTTTTTTTCCAAAGTCAGTCTGTAATCATTAAATTGTATAGAAGTCCATGGTGGCTCTGTGAGCAGCACAAGCTCTCTTGGATCCTCTACTGATTCCTGTGAACCTGACCAGGTGACATAGTTCCAGAAATCTCCCATGGCTGCAGATGTTTGATTAGACCATAACCAGAATAAGCCTCCCCATTGTTTTTCCCTTAAGCACAATTAGGTTTTGGTTTCTTCACACTGGAACAGTCCACTTGCTTCTGTCAGGGTTTGACTGAACAGAAAGGTTTTTGTTGCATACTCTGTCTTAATCTGTTCTCTAGACAGCCTTATTCCTGAGCCAACTGTCTCCTGGGCGAATCTGAATTTCCTTAATAGGAATGAGTTTCCTCTGGTGTACATCAGGGATCCTGTTGTCACTTTGTCGAGGCAATCTGAACTTAAAGTTGTGTATTTGAGTTTCAACGTTTGCCAGGATTCTTTCTGGCTGCTGGCCCTAAAAAGATTTTATTTCAGACCTTTTCTTAAAATCTTCAGCTACTATATTTTTTAGGTTCTTGTAGCTGCCTTTGATTTCTGCAACAGCTTCATATGTCCTGGCTTCTCAGTTCAACTGAAGCAGCAGCTCACAACTTAAACTCTTTTATCTTCTCTTGGGCACCAAGGTTAGTGGTCTTTGGTCAGTTAACTGGTGCTGGATAGCTGCTGCTGCTGATTTTTTTTTTTTTTCCTTCTCTCTGTGTTCGGAGAACAAGGTCTTCTGTAAATAGAGAATTGCACCAAATCACAGCATTCATCTGCAGAATGCTGCTTAGCCGCTTAGACTGCATGGGTAATAGGCACAGTGAGCATAAGGAGGCTTTCGTCCTCTTGTCTGATGCTTTGGTGACAGCAGTTGATTTACTGCTGTGCAGAATGCAGCTGGTAGATAAAAAGCTTCTCCTGGAACAGCCCATCACATTTCAGCACTTAAGTTAATTGTAAGCACAACAGGGAAATAAAAAAATTAACAGTCCGGTCCATAGCTATCTGCAATGCATTTCACGCCTTGGCAGAATTGCAAGTGCTTTTACCTACCTAGCAGTGAGAAGTGTTTTCATAAATGCTACCAGCTGGAGATGAGGGTTCACAACTCCAAAATGGGCTGTAACTCCAAAATAGCAAATCTATCTATCTCAGGGTTTTATGCTCCTGCCATCATCTTGGCCTTCCTTACGCTGTCTGCCTTCCTCACACAATTTCTAATAACAGGCAAACTTAGTGGACCTCATTCGGCTTCTAGTGGATATCCCCATCCAAATCTAAAAGTCTGTTCTGGAGGGTGCTTATTTTGTAAACTGCTAATTTTAAAGATAATTTGTTTCAGGATCTTTGACTTGTTTTTCCCTGTGTGGGCTTTGGAAGAGCCAGTATTGTACAGTATGTGGATGTTCGTTCTCTTGGCAGAAACCTACTGAACCCACTTTCCCTCCCTTGAATGACCCAGAATTGTCTCCTGTATTTCCTCTCAAGAGCCTGTCCCTACAGCCTGGGAAAGAGCACCCAGAGTCCCACAGAGACTGCCAGGTTCTTTGTGCCAAGTGGGATATGCAGATTAGTATAAACCTGCTGATCATCTTTGAAACTGAGAAAAGCAGATTGATCTTGAGAAAAAGCAGTGTGAGGCTAAGTGTGGTTTCATTCCTTGTGCACCAAACCCAAACTGTGCAAGCAAAGTGCATTTAGCATGTGTGTATAGACATGACTTCTTGAAATTACTCGTTAGTAAAAATTTTCATGGCCTATGCTGTCTGGTAGGGCAAGCAGGCTTTCAGCTACCTGGCTCCTGGAGCTCGGAGGGTGTTGTGCTCCTAGCACAGAACTCACTAGCCCTACTGATCACTACACAAGGATGTCAAGGGTTGTCAACCATGTTGATATCTTGTGTTTGTATATATCTCTTACAAATTAAGTCCCCTCCAAGCTGTGCACATAGCTGGTCTCTGTGATTGTATATCTCTGTTGTTACTTGTGTTTGCCCTTCTTTGTAGCTTTCTTGCTTCTTAAAGTAACTGACTATTGCCAAGGCCTGTCCCATGAGTGCCTGGAATGGGCGCTGCGTTGTGCATTCACAGCTGCTTCTGGGTGGATAATGGTTTTAGCTTTGGGATGTTTCTGAAAGCTGTGTGATTTCTAAAGTGTATCAGTGAGTCTTTTCCCACCATTAGAGCTGAACACCTTAGGCTTCTAATGGATTGTGGTTTTAAGACATTTCTGGAGCAGATAACTCTTGTCCCAGAATGGGATTCCATTTCTGCTAGCAGAGTTCAGAGAATGACAGTCATTTTCTCAGTGAGCTTATAAACTACTTATCTTTAGAAGAGGCACCTGTGGGCAAAGGAGAAAGACTGTAACCAAACCCTCACCACTCCATGGATAGAAACTGCCAACTTTGTAGGCATGTTCCTTTAAAGATCATAGATCTCTCTGAGATCATTGAGCAAACATCTGAGTGACTTCATATCATCTAAGCCTGACAGAATGGCTCTGTGCTGAGCTGGGGAAAAGGGGCTGTGAAATGCCCCTCCTTGATGTTGCTAAGTAAAATAATAATAATAATATTTTATGTATGATCAAAACCTTTTGCCTTGTGTAGAGAAGGGGCAAGGCCTGGACTTCAATACTACTCAAGTTCAAAGCAGTCCTCAGGAAGGATTTGGGACGTGGAGAGCTGGTCTTGCCTCATGTGTGGCTGGGCACAGAGTAGTGCAGAGAACACAGCAGGACTGCAAGGAGTGACTGGCAGGGATGGAGGACAAAGTGATGGGCAAAGACAGTTCACTCCCAGGCTCCTAGATACAGTCTGTCCTGGCTAATGCTCAGTGAGCTGAGTGGAGGAAGGCTGGCAAACACAAACTAAATGGTGTCTGAGTAACCTGGTGGGAACTGTGTGCAAGGGGTCCCTGCATTCACCTTAGCAGTGGAAAGCAGTGTGAGGCACCTTCTCTCCCTATCTCGTGGCTTACTCATATTTGCTGTGTTCTGATAAACCTTGTCCACCTGTCCAGCTCCAGGCACTGAACAAGAGAATTCCATGAGTGCCATCAGCTTTTTTGTGGCCCAGAGCCATCCTGGGGCTCGTAGGCAGCTGCATCCGCCTCTGCAGGCCATTCTACTGCTTATGACCTGGCCAGACTCTTGTGTCTTCCTGCCCAGCATTGCTGATGCATTCTGTATCGGTACAGTCCTGTTTCATGCCTCGGAGCAGAAATTTGCCCTTGGTTGTTTTTACTTAATCTTTTGGGCTAGCTGAGCTTTTTACTCTTGGAAAAATCCTCCCTCCAGGAATTTTTCCTGCTTGCAGGGCAAAGAGGATGCTGTGAGAGTGACAGTTTCATGAGCTGATGGGGACTGTCTTACAGGCCTAGTCTGAGCAGCCTCACGCTCTCAGCCTGCATCAGGAGAGGGCCATTGGTCCTTCACTTATGTAGTACAAACAGCAGCAGATGCAGGACATCTGGGGCACTGAGGTGGGAATGACAGCATGCTGTGTATCTTGCATGTATGACTACATTTGCATCTCTAGCCCAGATCTCTCTCTGTCTCACCATGTGCACAAGGCCCCCCTGTGCATTCTCTGGATCCATAGATGTGTGTTGTACACACACAGCATATCTTGGGAATCTGAGTTGTTAGACTGTCATAGCAACATCCTCCTCCTCTTCCTGTTACCATGTATAAGCATGCAGTTAATACTCATGGCTTGATCAGCTTGGGGATAAGGAATGGCACTGAAGCATCAGCACTACATTTAGTTCCGGTACAGCTGCAAAGGTAAGGTCGTGTTGGGTCAGGCAAAAGCTCTGTGCTGCTCCTTGTTGTAGGGTGGGTGCTTTTCCTGAAGCCAGTGTAACTGGGAGCTGCTTCCAGCACACATGTTTAGCACTGGCAGCCTTAGTGGATCTTCACTCTGAATTTGGCTCCAGCAGTGAAAGAGGAAAGGGAGAAGGACGTGAGTGTAGCCAGGGTCTGGGCATAGTCTGCTGGGAAATGTGGCAGCTGTATGTGTATGTTTTTATTTAACTTCTCATTATTTAGTTATGTGCTTTGGCTTTGACACTTCTGGGGATTAATTTCAGCAAAGGCTCCAGCTTGCATCAGAAACTTTTAAGTTGCTCTGGGAGAAGTGTGATGCCATTTGAAAAAAAAAAAAAAATCCATATTAATTAGAAGATACTGCTGTAAAATTTACATCAATTTTCTGGCACTTTGTTATGGGGAGGCAATAGCTTCTTCATAGTCCAGGTGGCAAAAGCCTTTTCATTACAATGAGAAATGTTGCTATTCCACTGGATTCACTAGGAGAAACACTCAGGGACTATGAGCTGCTTGTGGAGATTAAGGAGAAGATTTGTACTAAACTTGAAATAAACAAGCCAGTTTGAGGACTCCGGTGTAAAATGCCCATCAGGCTTCTAGAATAAATGTCTCTTCTCACAGTCTCCATCCTCTGAGCTGAGGGGACAGACAGGTTTGCTCCTAGTGTCTTGTGCTTTGCCTATGTTTCGGAGGTAGGACTGCCATAATTCTCTCTGTGGTACACAGGCAGCAACAGGCACTCCACCACCTCTGTAGAGAGCACAGAAGGCGTGCTTGTCTATCCCTAGCTGCCCTTGGTCCCTATGTTGTGGCCATGCACCAGTGCTGGTGAGGGGTTGGCATTACATGCCCTATAGACTGGCTGCTTCATCCTCCAGCATGGGATGGGTGGGACAGAAGCACCCGGCTCTTCCATCCTATGAAAGCTAGCTAGGCCTGACCTGAAGAGCCTTCCCCATCCCAGCCTTGTGAGTAACGTGGAGTTGGTGTGAGGCACAAATGCATTTTAACATGGGGCTTGTTGGGGGAATTTTGTGCCTTTTCCTCAATGTGAGGTCATTTGGTCAGTTCTTTTCCAAGTGCTTTTGTGTCATGGTAGCTATTGTCTGTCTTATGAGCCTGGAGAGGCTTTAGTGAGGTACTGGTAATGATGACTGATTATATTCTTGTCCTTCCTTGTGCTGATTGAAAAGACAATGTAGAGACCTTGCTTTCTTCTTGCTTCTGTTTTTTCTTTCTTTTTTTGTCATTACCTTCGCATGCTTCCAAGAATGTACCCACCACCAGGTCCTTTGCTGGGTGGTAGGGACTGGTGTCACTCTCTAACTTTATGTTCTAGTAAGGCAGAGACTGCAGTCACGGACGATGAAAAATTTTGCAGGTTAAAAAGTTGCTAAGCAATGGAACGTGCTGTGTCTGCCAGATAGATGGGCCTTAGTTCTGCTTATTGCCTGTTAGATTTTATTGCCAGTGTGGCTTCCTTTGTTAGCCTTTGTTGCTAACAATGGTTGTGTTCTTGTGGGCAGGATGGGGATCGGAGACTGCTGCATGTGATTCTGTTGTTTCCCCAGGACAGGCTCTTCCAGAAGGTCCAGTCTCTCCTGGGAGAGTTCAGCAAGTCAGCTCTTGAGGATCAGTCAGAAGGAACAGCTCTGGTGCAGTAAGGAAGGAGCCTGCACATAGAGTAGTACAGTAACTGTACTGTACCACCACCTGTTCTGTTTTAAATGCAGAAAACTTTAGGGCAGGGGCAATCAGGTCTGGGAGAACTGGTTTCAGAGCTTGTGTCCACAAGAGTCCACTGACCCTTCAGAGGTTGTCCATCCAGTTTGCAAGGAGCGGTGAACTGGTGGATGCAGCAAAGGAGCCCAAAACTCCATGAAATAATCTTGTTCCTCAGGATGCAGTGGCATGGCATGGGTGGGATGCTGTGGAGAGCTGAGCCCCACATCCGTTCCTCCATTGGAAGCCAGCTGCCCTGCTGTGTTACCCAGAGGGGTGCCTCTACTCCCGGGTTGTCAGTGTTACTGGGGAAGGAGAGTTACAGGGCTTGGGCAGTTGTAGTTGCAGGAGGAAGCTGAAATCTGAGTACGACAGAAAGCAATTGCTGTTCAGAGCAGGTCCTGAAAGGTTGGTTTGGGGACCTGTACACAGAGACCTGAATCACTAATGTTTCTCTGGAACTTCTGGAAAGCAGTGAGTGAGTGAGTGGTGGGTCAGGGGGTTAATTTGAAAGCAAATTATCTTTAAATTGCAGTGGTGCAGCTCCACTGACTTGTGGTTTGTTGCAGTGGAGTAAATGAGCAAATGTAGCCTCTACAGCTGATACAGGTAACTGCAGGAGAAGGGATTCAGCAGCCTTCACTTTTCTTGTATTGATCATGTCTGAGTTGCTCACTTCTGTCATAGTGTTCTTTGAAGACTCTGGTCTCCCCCTAAGGTAACTACAAAAAGAGATTTAGGTTGTGACTCCTCTTGATTTAATTTTTTCCACTGTAAACATCATCCACTAAAGCAATTTTTAAAAAAATAGTTTATCCTTGTGATCTGAGGAGTATCACACCAATCTACAGTCCATTTTCCTCTGTCCTTGCCTGACACTAGAAGTGGTGTTCTTCCAGCTGCTCATGAGTCTTTAAAAAAAAGAATGTCTCTTTAAAATCTGTGGAAGAGTCCAGCTGAAAGTTCCTTCCTTTAAGTTGTTCATACTTCACCATCCTGAAATTGATGTTTTCTGTTCTTCCATAGAGACTTCTGAGAAGACCAGGTTGGACAAGACCTTGAAGGAGAAATGCTTTCATCTCAAAATTAAATTCCTCTAGTTCTTTTGTATCTGATAGAAAGGTGCAGATAAAGATCTTGTGTGTTTAAGGCAAAAGGATGTTCTTCCTGCAGTAGTTTTCCTGAGCAGAAGTCAAAGCAGTATGTTAGAAGGGTGAAGGCTGCTAACACACAATCCTCTGTTAACACAGTGGATGCGAGTTTGTGTCATCTATGTAGAAAGGTGATGCCTATCAAACCATCACGTTAGATGCTCTTAATACCTTCTGCTGCTCTTTAACCTCTCCTCTGTCTAGCAGCTGCATCTTAAAGAGCAGATGAAATCATCTCAAGGATGGCAGGTCCTAATCTCAGTAACAGTTCCTATCCATTATAAGGTATGAAGTGAAATGATCTGTGAGTGGGTTTATCTCAGATCCCACGTAGCATTTTTTCTCAGCAGCAGCAAGAAAGGGAAATTATCAGGCAGTGAGGAAAAGCTGTTTATTTTTAACTTACCCTTTCTTTTTAAGTTCCATTTCAAAATTAAAGGAGATAAGGAGTGGGAGCCAATAAAAATATATAGCTGAAGGGATAAGCTGATCTCAAGTTCACTGCAGAGATTATGATAAATTGTGGGTAACACAGTAGAGACTTTGGGGGCCTTTTGTTCCTTCCCTAGAGTATCCTGAGTCTTTCAAAGGTGACACAGATGAGCTGATTTAAAGGATGCTGCTTACAGAGCTCGCTGCTGCCCTCTCAGTTAGCTACTCCTCACCATGATTTGAGGATGCCTCTGAGTATCTGAAGAGATATCTACTCAGAGCGATCAAGGAGGAATCCTGATTCCTTGTGGAGAAGTGTGTGCATCTGTTGTCAGGGCACACCCATATGGCGCTACATATGGCTGTGTGTGTGGGTCACAGGGGAGTGAAGAGGAGCCCAAGGGAAGGTTCCTGGGGAGTGGGGTAGCCCTGTGTAAAATGCCTTCACTCAGTTACTGCTGGAGAAGCCTGTTCTACTCTTCAACTTTGAAACAAGGTTTCTCCCCTGCAGCTTATTAATCTTGGTCAATTTGGCTTCTTCACATTGACAGGAGGATAGCCCTCTGATTCATACAAGCTGCTAGATTCTTTATTGCTCAGAATAAGGTGCATTATACTATTACTTTCCATCCCCAGTGGATAGTTGCATCCCAGAGTAAATTACTCCTGTACCCAGGCGGCTTTCTTTCATCATTGCTTTTGGCTCTTCTTTGGTACTTCTTGCAGCTTCTGCACACAGGAACAGGAAGGACAGACTGAGCTGGGAGATGGCTGTCCTTGTACAGGGCTCTTTGTCTCTGCCAGTCCAGCTGACAAACAGCGTTAGGAAATGACTCCTGGAGAGGAGGCTGTCTGCTCTTGCAGCAGCACGACACTGACAGGTTGTCCTTAATTAATGTTGCAAAATGCTGATTCCTACCCTTTGCTTGCTCTGCAATGCTGGAGGATAGCTGAACTGCAAAGAGACTCTGCTGCGTGACCATCTCACCTGGGAACCACTTCTGGGACCCTTTTTTACCCCCAGTCCTTACTTGGATGATTCCCAGTGGCTTCTGCCACCTCAGGCCCTAGCCTGCTTCTAAGTGTTTGTCTGAGTGTCTCTGTACCACTGCCACATGCAGCGTTTGAGGAAAACAAGCTTTTGAAGGAGCCCTAAGCAAGTCTAGGTTTCCTAGAGTAAAGGATATAAGGATGCAATTCAGTCCTGTGAAAGGCAGGAGCTGCCTAAAAGAGCCATTGAGGGTCGTCTTTACATTGGTGGGAAGACACAAGGAGAAGTAGAAGGGTTCCTTATTGTTCTGGCCACTGTTGTCTTAAATCCTCTGCGATGCTTTTCTTAGGATCTTTTCTGAGTTGTGACTCCTTGCGGCAGAGTCCTCTTCCTTTGAACCTTAGACTATGTAGTCCTGGCTGAGGCTTTTCATGAGCAGAGGCTGCTGTAATGCAAACCTCAGATGTTTATATTCTGTTTAGCTCTTGCATCAAATGGTAGCAGCCTAAGAAAGAAGTTTGTGTGTTTAAGAGAATTGTTTCAAGCACATTTTGCCCAGGAGTGCTGAATTATATGGCTCCTGGTAGGAAGATTATCACTACTTACCATCTCACAAATGCTTTGAGGAATGCATTTGTCCATGCAATGCTTTGAAGCTAAAAAGCATTGTAGAAGTCTCTTAGTGTTCCCTAGTTAGGAAAATGAATAGTTCAGTTAGGACAGAGATGTGTAACTATGAATCTGCAAGTATAGCCCAGTGCTGGGAGCAGAGTAAGGCAGTAATACAAGCTGGAGCACTTTGGTTGCAGTGAAGGCAGATAATAAAATATCTTCTGGGCAGGAGGGTGTGGATTTGTCTCCATCTGTTGCCAACACCAAAGTCTGTACCAGGGTTGGTCTTCTCTTAGCACCTGACAGAAGCTTGTTCCTATCAGGAGAAATGTGCGGTGCTCTGTGTGGAAGCTGACCTGAGGAGCTGTAGAAGCTGGCAGCTTGGCAGAGTGTGAATGATGATTAGCAAGCCAGGAGAGAGGTGTGCTGGCAAAACTAGCGTTGGAAGGACCATGGTGTCAGGCCAACCTGTGTCTGCATAGTGTCTACAGTGTTCCATTTGGGTCTACACATGGTAATTAGCTGCTTAATTTAATGAGATCACGTCTACTTCTCCTGGTGGCTGTCATAGATACAGGCTCATCCACTGTTCTCATGAATGGAGAAATTCTGTAAATTTGAGTGCTGTTCCTTACTGGCATTAGGAAGACTTCAGTGCCCACCTCTGTGTTGTTAGTCATGAGCCAAATATTGGCTGTTAAAGCCATGTATGTTGCAAAAGCAGGTGCCAGAGCTGTGATCTATCTCAGCCTTGCTCCTCCTGTGCTGAGGTGTCTATGGGTGCTGACTCCTCTGCTGTATTTGGCTGTCTCTGGCAGGTTTTGGAAGTGGTACGATCCAACTACGACACGCTGACCCTGAAACTGCAGGATGGACTGGACCAGTATGAGCGCTACTCAGAGCAGCATAAAGAGGCTGCCTTCTTCAAAGAGCTGGTAAGCTGCCTTGATTCTGCACAATGAACAACCCTTTTCCAAAGCCTTTGCCTACGGCCTGGGCAATGGCATCTGAGGTACAGCTGGGAAGCCCTGTTACTCCATTGGGCTTGCCTCCAAAGACAGGGCAGGAGTAAGATCTGAACAGACACTGCATGTCTCAGAAGATCTGAAAGCTCCCTGGAGCTCCCTGCCGTGCAACAGATGGCTGGGGAGGAACCACCAGTCTGCTCAGGCCACCAACCAGTCAGTCATTCTTGGTCCCTTCTGCCATGGAGATCCACTGTGCTTTGTGGTGCTAAATTTGCATGGTGGAGAAGCTGACTGCCCCTGCCTTGGCTTTATCATGCAGAGCAGCTCAGCCTTTTTGCGGTTGTTAAGGGGGACCACAAAGTGTGGGACTGATGCTGTGATGTGATGCTGGTGAAACACGTGCCTGCTTGTTGCCTTCCTCCATCACTCACAAAATAGGATTCCCCAGCAAAGGCATTGCCAAGAAATGTCTCCTCCTGCCAGAGAAGACTAATGGTAAGAAGCCGCACAAAAATAATACAGCAAAGACAAAACTGAGTCCAAATAATTTGGATAGGTAGCTATATTCTTCAGCGTGCCAGCTTGCTTACCCTGCTCCAGAGAGCCCTGGCACAACATTTTCTTGTCCAACAGCCATATCCCCACGATGGCAGGAAGGCAATATTTTTGTAGTGGCTGGTATCTGAAGGGAGCCTGGTTTTCCTCACTTTTGAGTCATTACAGTTTCAGTGAAGGGAGAGATTTCTAACTGGCAGCTTTCTCCAGCAGTTTGAGAGCTGATTCTCTCTCCCAGCTCTCTCCTTGCTGATTGATGAGTAATTGATGCCTGCCCACTCCATCACGAGTCTGCATGAGTTTGGGAATGTTATGCCTCTCTCTATCTACTCTGGTCCGGAGCAAGCATGCTTGAATTGGTTTTGCTTCCTTCTACAGAATGCTTTTTAGTGTTTTTTGGGTCATTCCAGCACTGCCATTGGGTAGTATATGGGCAAAACAACTTTCTATTGCTTTCATGCTATTTTTTTGTGCTCTTTTGTGCCTGTTTTTTGTCTCTCTGGCCTGCCGTTTGATACTGTATCTGGAATACGTGCAAAAAAATTTGGCCATAGCCTTGCTGTGGCATGAGCTTCTCCTATTACTGAACCCTGGAAATAAGGCGCATTCATGTTTCTGTTGTCATCTGTTCTGTCCCAAGGGCTCCTGTCCTCCTCAGCCAGCATCTCCTTCCCCAGCCTCTTGGCCATGTGACTGTGCTGCTTCTTGCATGCCCCACTTTCCACTTGGCCTGGCAGAAGCTCAGGCTGATCATGCCAATTGATTAAAATGACATTCTCAGTCCCAAGCTCGTCACAGCTACAAAGCACTTCAGCTAAAATTATTTTTTTCCTAGCCTGATTTTTTTAATTATTATTTTCAAAATCCCAATTTTGTATCATTTAAGAATCTCTTAAACAGAACCAGTCCCGCCTCAACTTCCCTCTCAAAATTGCCCATCCAAGTACCCCTGGGACCCTCTCCTCAAGAGCATAAGAAAGCCTGAATAATTACTGTCTAAATGTACTGATTTGACCCAGTTGTGAATCTGTTTAATCCACATTTCTCTAGATGCCCTGAGAATTGGGACCCTATTAAATGTTCTTTACTCACAGATACAGAAAATCCCTTGCATTCCATTAAGCCGTTCCCTCAACACAGTGGGAAATCAACCTGATGTGTTATGATTTGTCTTCAGCAAACCCAGCTGGCTGGGTCCTGTCCTCCACGCTGTTTTTTTCCTCTAGGTGCACAGCAACTGATGGCTTTATTAATTGTTTGAACAACTCATCAAAAAGGCCCTAGTCTGGCCTGCCCTCCCCAAATCCTCTTCTAACCAGGTACTTGGCTTCCTTTCTGTGAGGCTTCTGGGTCTTTACTTTGGCTTCCATTGCTGGTCTGATGTTGGATAATATCCCCCTGCCTGGGGCATTGTGTTTAACTGCTGAGGTTTGCAGGATTTCATGGAGGGCAGAGTGAAGTTGCCGCAGTTTTCTTTGTGGGCTCTGCCAAAGGAGCAGGGCTGGTGGCAACGTCCAGGTTTCCAGTATGGTTTCCAAACTCATGCTGGTCCCATCAGGTCTTCCTGAACAGGATCTGCTTGCAAATAATTCTTTCCAGATTCTGTCTGGTTTTCTTATCTGTCTGTGTGACTGCATTAAGGCAAATCCTTCTTGGTGGGGAATGACACGCAGGAACCATTTTCCTTTCTGGCTGCTTTTTCATCTCTCTGTGCTCCCATTAAGTGGGTGAGCAGAAACTTCCCCAAGCCATTCTCTTGGCTCCTTTGTGCTTAGAAATCTGGTTCTTGCTCCTTTGACGTGCTTTGCTAATGCACTGCTTCACTTCCCTGGCTTTGCCTCAGTGATGCTCGTTCTTGTTAATCCCAAAGAAAAATCTTCTTTCTTCTCCCATTCCCTTTTCAAAGAAGCTTTCAAAGGCCTGTTACACTGCAGCCACGTTGTGGTGAAAGGTGATGTGCAGTGTTTTATCAACTGGGTTTTCTGGCCTGTTGTGCTGCCTTTGAGGGGCTAAAGGAAGGAAGTTAGGAAGTTTTCGAACAGTTTTTATTTCCTTTCCTTTGAACTCTCAGGGATGTCATTTGAGATCTGTGCTGCTTTAATAGAACGAATGGTTTAGATGTGAGCTTTTGGACCCTTGCATTGCAGCTGGAGGAATGTGTGGAAAGAGACTCAGCATCTTTCCAAAATATTCACTGTCTTTGCAGTTGGATAGCTTTCAGCAGAGTCTCAAAATAGTCTGATTAGGGATTTAATTCTGCAGGGGAAATTACACTAATTTGACTTTTAATTAGATGTAGTAGTCAGTGTAAACCATCCTCCCATTGTACAAATGTCTGAAGAGCTGCTTGTTGGTTGGAAACAGGTTTAATTGATGGGACTTGCTGCGAAATAGGAGTGTTTGTACAGTGTTGCACACATCCAGCTGTAACGACACAAAGCTAGAACTGAACGTTTTCCTTACATGGGTAGTGCCGCTGCTTCATCTCTTCTTTCATTTGCTCTTTGTTCTCCAGGTGATGTCAGCGTTTCATGTATTTCCCATTTTTTCAGTCTGTGGGTTAAATGTGATCCAAGCTGCTAATAGGGAGAAAACAATTTTAAATGCTTTTCTGGCCCTGGTATGCTCCAGCGTGCTCCATACGGAAGCAAGTGTGGACACATGCTCTGCTTTTACTTCTTCGTGGAAAGAACATTAAAGCTCTGAGCTTACTTTCTGAGGCTGGCTCTGGCCCCATCTATAAGCAACTCTAGAGAGTTCTGGCAACCAGGCCTGGTCTGCCCACTGCACCGCAAGCTAGGAGTCCTGGGGTGTAGCCTCGTGGATGGAACAGCTCAGCCAGACTGCAGGAAGCTTTGGAAATTTATCCTTGTTACAGGCTGACACTTCCCTATGTCACTGTTTGGTCTTCTAGCCCCAAAAGGGAGATGAGCTCTGGCTCCCTGTGCTGAGCTCTGATAGTGGAGATAACTTGATTTAACTCTAATTTGAGCTGTTCTTACCTTTGAAGCTGATTGGCTCAGAGCTGTCTGCTTTCTCGCAGCAGAGGAAATGCTTGGTGGAGATTTGTAGAAAAGTCAGTCATCTTGTGTGTTATCGTGCTCACTCCTCTCCCCAACTTGTGTTAAAGCAGCTCCAAGTCCATCTAGAGCACTCTAGACCAAAGTTTGTGTCTAAGCTTCTCTTGAAACCTAAAGCTGTCTGTAAGTGAAAACAGCTCCACGCTGGCCCCAAGTATCTCCTCTACTGCTTCGCAACCCACAGGCTTAAAAGTATTTCCTCTTTTCCAGTGCAAATCTTCTTTGCCTTAAATTAAGCTGAGTATTTCTTGCCCCATCCCTGTGGAGCCAGAGAAATGTTACTCACTGTTCTCTTTGTGACCTTATTTTACATACTGGAGAGTGTTTGCTCTGTTCCTCCTGAACCTTCTCTTTGCAAACTAAACAGGCTTAATTTCTTGTGCTCTACCCCATAGCTATGATTTCAGCTAAGCCCTGTGTTTTCATCATGTGCCACTCCAGCCTCCTTTTCTGGGCTTGTAGAGGCTGCTGTTGCATCATTCTTGAAGACCTTGATGTGCATACAAGTTGGGCATCTTCTACTGCTGGTATCTGCCCCCTGGAAGGAATTTCTGAGGCCAGGAGCTCATTTCTGTATATTCTTTCTGTTGTTGGGACCCATAGAAATGCTTCTAGTCAGAATAAGAACTACACTACGTGTAACATCTGGCCCTTTTTTGTAGGCAGTCACGTTCCCTGGGGCAAAGGACTTTCCACATCTGTTTAGCCTTGTGGTGCCTCTCTTGTCAGAACTGACTGGATTGCTGAGGTGGGGAGCACTCGGTAGGACTGGGACCAAATCTTGTCAGTGGGGCTCCTGTCTCCTGGCAGGGAGAAAGCCTAGTGCAAACCAATCTTCTGGAGACCGCTTACAGGGGCATTCAACATGGGCTATAACCTGTGGTTATCGTAGAAGACGTGATCCCACACTATTTCAGTATGGAGTAAGTCAAAAGACACCCAGAGAAGATAGATGAGGGGGTGCTCCAAGAGATCGAAGACCCAAGGGTTCTCTGCCAAGCATCCTGATAAAGGAGATTTTGTGGTTTCTGCAGATGCCATAAAACTTAAATATTCTGTCTCTGAGTGTAGACGTCTTTGCTAGCTTGCTCAGTTTGTTAGGGTGTGTGCAGTGGGGCTCACTGGGGTTAATTTCACAGCTTTCCCTGTTAAGCTTCCATGTTTTGATTTGCTTTGCATTCTCACACATTCTGCCTTTTTTGGGAGCTTTCTGCCCTTCCCCTCTGTTTTTTATCACCAGCGTGGCAAGTGGGACTCTCAGCAGCATAAATATTACTGACTTGCTCTTCCAGCCCCCAGTGTTGGATTCCTCATTCTGCTTCTATATAATTCATCTCCCTGTGCTTTTGAAAAGCACAAAACACTAACCAGGTCAGCGACAACCTTATTATCACAGGCTCTGAGTCTCTGGCAACTGTGATCCCGTTGTTTGGATGAGCTTGTGTCAGTTTTGCTTTCTGTCACTGCTGCACAGTTGCTGACACAGATGATGTTTGACTTTGTTTTTTCCGTTGCTGAGTGCAGCTGAGACTGAGCTCAGTCTGGGGCCTGCATGTTCGGCCAAAGAGTCTGCAGGCATGAAGGGGGAAGGGGAGGAAGCTGCTGCGCAACAGGGCTGCCCAGCTCTTTGCAGACTCAGCTAAGGGTGACCAGAAGTCTGGACATTGTTGAGAGATAAAGGCATCTTTGCTTCAGAGACAGCTAATGAGCCAGCTTCAGGTGTAAGGCACTCAGCACAGAATACACATAAGTGGTTCTGAAGCCATGGTTTTCTGCTCTATTGGGTGATAATTTATGCTTACAGCACACCAGCATGACCTCTGTCCTTTCCTTGATTCTGTATCTTCTGCTCTGAAGGTTCTGGAGCAGGACAGAGGCCATGGCACTGCATTCATCCAGGAGAATGCTGGCTGGCACTCCAGTGGGCACTGGTAGAAGATGCTCTTCCAGCTACAACCTGGAAGTGCTCACTTTCCCCATCACTTTGCCTGGGAACAGGAAATGCATCACAGCTCATGCTTTTAGACAGAGTATCCTCTCCCATCCCTGTCTTATTTGGAATTTACTCTCCTTGCTGGGATGTCACTGTAGATGTTCCCGTTATTCTGGGAAACAGCTAATCCTCAGGGATTTCTTGCTAAGCTGGAGTCTTGGTGAGAGCTCGCTGCAGCAAGTCCTTTGGGGCTATAACAGCATGCAGAACAGTTTCATGCTGAACCTGGAGGTCTGCAGTGTCAAAACTGCCATGCTCACAGGAAGCCAGGAGGAGTCCCTTGGCTAAAACATCTTGTTTTGTCTCTGTTAGGTTCGGTCCATCAGCATCAATGTGAGGAAGAACCTTGCTTTCAACACACTGAGCCAGGAACTGCTGCTGAAGGAATTCTCTACGATCTCTTGAAGCAGGGATGCAGCTGCCGTGCAGGGCTGACCAGAGACAGCCCTGCCTGGGCAGGGACACTACAGATCTGCAGCCGGTCGCCCCTTGCCTTCCGCCCACAGAAGGGACTGCGTTTCTTTTAGGGGAGAGCCTTGCTGCTGTGTGTTCAACCCCAAAGGCGTGTGTTTCAACAGGACTGGGGCTGAGGAGAGGTGATCGGCATGCTGAGGAGGAGGAAGCAATTTTGTAAGGTGCCATGGGGGTGGGCAGCCATTCATCTGACGTAGCAATGGGATATTCCCTCCACAGCCTCAGGGAAGATGCACTGGAAACCTTTGTAGCAGAGCTGGGGAAAGCTCACAACCAAAATAATGAAACCAGTCCAGCTGTTTGAGACAGTTCTGGGTTGAGAATGCTTGGCTGCTCTACAGGGAAAGCCCTCTGATCCCAAGTGAGGGCTGTTCTTTTCCATCAGCCTGGATCAACCTGCTCTCTCTCAATGTAGGAAAGGCTTTGGGGTATAAAGCAGTTTCCCCAAGGCCCTGCTCATGCTGGCTCCTGGTGTCAGAAGGTGTCACTTGAACCAAGCCCTGGAGAAGGAAACAAGGCTGTTGGCTTACAGGATCCAGTCTGAGCCAGTATGCAAGAATATGGGTCATCAAACAGAGCACTTGTAACTGGAGACCAGCTCTGCTTGGGGTCACTGTTGCTTCCAGTAGCCCAGCTCATCTCTGCTATTTCTAAGGTTGAAGGACATTTTTAGATATGCCATTTTCATGGGGCAGAGGACAGACTGACTCCCTCCCCCCACTCCCCTTGTTAACCATCAGAGACTGCATTGCAACAATCCTCCTCTTCCTCACAAGAACGTCTGCCTTGCACGTTTGCAAGTGCCTGGTGACCTTCATGGACTAAGAAGTCCTCAGTTTTTCCCTTGTGTGTAGCACGCAATTAAAATGCAGCTGGAGTAGTTACTTTCTCGCTTGCCCTCCCATCTTCACCAAGCAACTTGCAGCACAACAGACTGCTGAGAACTTTCTAAGGAAGCGCTCTGGGATGATGCTCTGGAGCACAGACCTTTCTGCTCCAGAGCCAGTGGTTCAGAGGTGCCCAGGTCTGGTGGAGCCTGTTCAGAGTGCTGTGTCAAGCTGCCAGCTCAGGAATACGCAGCATGAACACCCGTTCCCTCTTTGTGCATTTTCAGCTCCCAGCAGTGATGTTAGGATCTGGCCTGACTTGGTGGACCGAAGCTGAGAAGTTATTTACATCCCAGATGCACTTTTTTTTTTCTTAGAAGCCAGTTTTTTGGAAAAAAAGTGCCTAGTCCTGCTCTTAGCCTCGTAGGTTAGAGTAGTGTGAGTGATGTGAATGTCATGCTCATTTACTACAATTTTTAGGCAAGGCTTATTTGTACTAACAGGTGTTAATTGTGTTAATGTTTCATCTTTACCTGCCATGAGCATGGGAAACTGAAAGCTGGTTCCTTGGCCACCCACTGGGTACAGCACCTGATGAAGACCATATATTTTCCTTGGGAGCACCAGTTTCTCCCAACAGAAGTACTTTGTCTCAGCATGGAATTGTCTGGCTTTTGTCAGCCAAGCCAGACACTTACTTGCTTTCTGCCATGCAAGTGTGTGGAAATGTGTACGTGTCAGAGGGACGGTGTGTGGGGGAGCAAGCAGGCTTCATAAAATCACTCTGCTTGAGAACAGGCCAGGACATGTAGAAGGAGGCAGCTTCTCCAGTGAAAAATGAGTAGAAATGCATCACATGGATGTGTGATGTTGTCTGTATGTGTGGGGAGCTCTTACTAGATGATCTCGCCTCTTGGGGTGGGGGGCTGGAGTTTCTTCTAAAGAAGGCTTGAGTTGCTTCCTTGAGGTGCAGCTCCAGCATGGCTGCTGTCAGAGCATTGAGTCACCCAGCTGTCCACATGCCTCCTTTGCTCCGATCCTGTTTAGGCTGAGACTAGACAGACAAGGAAGAGAGCTGGGGATCAGCTTTTCACTCTGGGCTCAGCTATCGAAGGTCTCATCTTCCCCAGGGCGCTCCCTTGCTGAGATGAACTAGGAAGCCCGGGCTGTGACTGGGGGCAGTTCCTGAGGTCAGCCCTCATCCAAGGCTGAGCTGGGGAAGACTGTGACACATGTCCTCTTGTCACACTATCACCAAACCAAGCACTGTAAATGGCTGTACATACAAACCTAGAGCTCAATAAATAGCAGAGCCCTGCCTGTCCAGAGCGTGCAGTGTTTGTCCTTCACATGGAGAGAGTGGGGTTGTTATGGGGTGGCCCTGTCCCTGTTTGGTGGCATGCTGGCTGCAGCAGGACAGCCGCTTACCCTTGGGCTCTTCCTGCCTGTGCAGAGGGAGGTTGTGGTGATGCTCAGCAATGCCTCCTCCTTGGTCCAGTCTGCAGGCACCAGGCAGTAGTGAGCAGCCCTTTGCCTCTTACATGCCCCTGGGGTTGCCAGTAAGGAAATCATGAGCAAGGCTGGGAGCCTGTGAGCGAGGGAGGCAGAGATCTACCTGTGCACAGCAGGTAGCACCTTTCCTGCTGGTGTCAGCAAACTCCTGCTCATGGATTCTGATGCAGATTTCCCTGTTTTGTTAAGTACCCTACTACTACCTAGGTTTTGAGGCCAGCTTGAAGTCAGCAGAAAGTCATTCAACTTAAACATTCAGCTTCAGGACGTGGCTGATTGCGGCAAACTTTCCCATATCTGATCCAAGCAGTTTAGTGTATTTTATTTTATCTAATTCATAACTCAGTCCATTATTGGAAGAGCTGGTTTTGAGGCTTGGGGATTGTGGGGAGAACTCAGATTGCTGCCTTTAAATTAGGCAGCTGCTGCAGGGAGACAAATATTTTACAAAATAATGACCAAATTCTGGAGGAGAAAAATTGAGTTTGAGCTAAACTTTGGACGGAGTTATTAAAAATTGATTTGTAAGTGCCACTGTGATTTTTGGTATAATCTCTTCTTCCCTAGCTCTTACAGGTCCCATTTTTCATGCAGACAAGAGAGGCAGTTTCTCAGGAGCTGAGTGTCCCCTGTCTGGGCTGTGGGTTGTCAGAGGAGGCACTATGCCTTGGGCATAGGATACTGATGGGAGGCTGGTGGGGTAAAGTCAGCTCCATGTGAGGGTTTGGCTGCTCCTCAGGGGTGCCAGGCACAGGTAGCACCAGACCCCCGAGTCACATGTACAGTGGCCAGAGAGCAGGGTGTACCCACACCCACCTGCCCTGTTTGGTTTTCAAGCCTCTTTGTCTTCTTGCTGTCACGGCTGTTACCTGCAGGGATCCCATCCACGTGCTGTGGGGGCCCTATCCCTGTAGGATTGAGCTGCCCTCCACGTGAGCATGTCCTGGTGCCCACTGGGGTGCTTTTCTCTCCCTGCCTGAAGAACTGCACTCTCTTCCCTTGCTCTGGGGTCCTGCCAGGCTGGCACATGGTGGGTATCAGGAGGAGAAGCTTGCTGTCCTGGGGAGAGCTATCTCCTAGACAGCACCTGCATAGGGGATCAGCCCGGGTGTGCTCCATCCACCTTCCCGTGTTTCCCTCCAGGCATGGAGCTGGTGTCCTCCCCAGCTCCCAGCCTGGCAAACGGTGGGCAGAGGGAGATGGTGCTACTCCTGTCAAGTCACGGCCACCATCATGTGTGCTGGGGCCGGTGCAGGGCCAGCAGTCTGCAGCAGGATTTGCAGCTGGCTCTTGGCACTCGCAAGCAGCTCTCCATCTCGGTGTCAGCACCGATGTCTGGTAGATATTTATTCCCATCCCCTGTCTTCTGGGCTCTATTTTCTTGTTGGATACTTGTTGGGATGAGCAGGGTCATACAGGATGGAAGTTTGTCCCCTTGGAGGTGATGAGGTTTTTTTGGCAGGTGAGCCATTGCAGTAAACCTGAAAGGAAAGGGGAAAAGCCCAGCTTTGGGATCTGCAGACATCCAAAGGGGCTGGGATAAGATGGGCTTTTCCTCTAGTGGAGACTAATTAATGCCTTTGCTGATGCTTTTAGGGGGAGGGCAGACAGAAAAGTAATTGATGAATGAAAGTCTGGTCCAGGAGGCTGGAGAAGGGCTGTGGGACCTGGCCTCCCCTGGGGCTGCTGCAAGTCCTTTATGGTGGTCAGAGCCCTGGTTCTTCCCACTGCAGCACTGTACAGGTGAGCTCAGGTGGACACTGGACAAGCACAGAGGTGACCCCAAATAAGTATGGCAGCAGCACCCCTGGGGGAGCATCACTGGATACTTGCCTTGCAAAGTATCAAAAGTTGTCAAAAAGACAACTATACTTGTTGTCTTTTTGAAGCATCTTTAGGTCACCCCTGGCAGATGCTCAGTGGTGCAGACCTCAGATCTGCCCCAGAGTGGCTGTCACCTCTCAGGGTTGTGACTGACTACAAAGGGAGACGCTTAGTTCAGGGCTCCCGACAGCTGCCTGCACGTTACTCAGGACCAGCAGCTGGTGCACAGACAAGCCCCTGCCTCTCCTTGCCAGAACAGGGTTACCCTGCAGCCTCCCTCATCTCAGCGTATCCCAGAGGGCCGGGACAAGCATAGGCTACACGCTGCCCTCCTGTTTCCCATCTCAACTGCTGGAGTGTGGGCTGGGCTATGCTCCACGGCCTCTGCTCTCCTCTGCTGTCCCTCCAGGGCTAATTGAATCATGTGGCTGGAAATTGAATCCAATTGAATAGATTAAATGAGCCGGGCTTGCTGCTTGTTGCAGCGCAGCTCAGAGCCTTGCCAAGCTGCTGCCAGAGGCTGGGAGCTCCCAGGAATCCCGTGGGGGCATGAAGGGGCGAGGAAGTCTGCAGGGAGACAGAAACCCGCTGGGCTGGGCTGGTTCTTCAGCTCTGCTTTGACAGATGAACCCTCAATCGTTTCTCTGACATACAGCCTGACCAGATCCCTGGGCCCACAGGTCACTCTGCTACAGCCATGCACAGGTTGGGTTTTGCTCGTTTCCCCCCTGAAGCAATTGATAACTAATTAGCTGGAGCTCCGGGGCTCCAGGGTTCAACAAGGACCCTCCCAGCAGTGTACAGGGGTGAGGATCATCTTTGACCCATGGCTGCAGCAGCCGTGGCTGTGCCCTGCTCAGCAGCACCGAGCCAGTTGCTGTCCCAGCCCACAGTGAGCCATGCTCCAGCAACACCAGTCTGCAGCATCCTCATCCCCACGCCCTGCTTTCGGCCCCTCAGCTGTGGCCATTGCTAGAATGGGATGCACAACAGAGAACAGCGTGCTGAGACTGCAGTCGCAACATGGACATCCTGTCCCGCAGCAGTGAGCTCAGGTACAGGGCCCTGCCCTGGCAGAGCAGGAGGATGCATGTCCACACCATGGCCTCGCTCATCACAGAGATGCACACCCGTTTTCATAGCAGACCGGAGCTGCTGAAAGGGCCTCTGATGTTCCATCCAGTGTGGCATAAGTGAAGGCTGGAAATAGCACCTGGTTCCTCTTTAAATAAAAGTTGAACCTACGGGCACTGAGCACACAAACACGTAGGAGATTGTGAGACTTAGGGCATTTCCTGAGTTCAGGAATGCTCCAGTCCAGTCTCTGCTCTCTAAAACAAGTGCTTTTCTTCACCCAGATTTTGCATTCAGGGTGAGCACAGAGCCACCTGCAGCTGCCCAGCAGCAGGGCTGTACCAGGGAGTTCCCTCCTTGCTGGAGGTGTGGGCAGAGACAGGTGACAGGCTTTTGAGGATGCTCAGTGTGATGTAAAGTCCTTTTTTTCCCTGCTGCACACCCAGATTTCTCCCATCTGCTGCTTTGCATTTGAAAAAGGAGGTTCCCTTTCTCCTACAGCATTCCTGTTTGCAAGGCTTGCCCAGCAGTTTGCAGGCATCTGTTCCTCCTCTAGCTTTACAAGATCTTCAGCAGGTGAAATTCCCCTGCAGAGCTGAATCTCACAGTGGCTCTCACTTACCAGTGTGTCCCTGTGGGGTGGCCTTGCAGAGATGGGAGCTGAGTTCCCTGTTCGTGTCCCAGGTGATGCCCTGCTGGGGCACCACCTCCCCAGGTCCTGCTACTCTGCTGTAGCTGCCCCCCTGGTCCGCAGGTCCCCAGGACTGTAGAGACCAAGGGGCTTAGCTAGGTCTCATGCCATCCAGATCCATTTCCTCTGTGGATGTAGTAAATATTGTGGTTTATTCCTGAGCGAGGCCATTTGCCCTGTCTGGAGCCCCTGCCAGCAACACCCATGGCTGCGAGCATCCCTCCTCTAGGCTGGGGTGCTGCGTGGGCCCTGGGATGAGAACAGCCCCAGGTGCTGAGCTGCTCCTCTCCATGTAAGGCTGCTGTTTGCTGGCATTTTTGCAAAGGGTGAAGCTGGCTTAAGGAGCTCCTGTTTCTGCTCCTGGAACTGGTGCCTGCGTGCTGCATCCCATGTCCCAGCCTGGGAGCTGCCTGGGAGCCCTCTCTGCCAGGGAATCAGAGCTGTCCCTCACCTCACTGTGTAAATCTGAGCCCAGAGGCACCAGGCGACCACAGCCAAAATAAGATTAATGGCATCTGCTGAGAGCACATCCCGAGGACTGCTATTGATTACCATGGCTTTAAAATACTGTTCACAGTGGATAAAAGTGCCATGATTTAGAGCACTTAGCAATTACATCTCTGTTTGAAATTTTGTAAAGATGGGATCAGACTCCGGATTCCTGCTCTCTGCTTTTCCAATAGAATTAATAAGAATGGAGATATGCAATTAGACAACACACAGGCTGGTAGGGCAGATCGATGCCTTGTGATTACCTAATGAACTGTTAAATTGTGTCTGTCCCTGTCCCCCTATAACAGCCAGAGTGGGCTGTTTGCAGCGCTCATGCCTGGGGGAGAGCTCCACGCACCCCTCTAGCCCAGCCCGGTGGGGTGTGGACCCAAGCGCTCCTGCTCCCTTTCTAGGCTCTTGTTGCTTCTGTGATTGGGAACCCTTTGAAATCATCTTGGGTTCTGTGTCGAGTTTGGGGTTTTTAGCAGGGCTCTGTGGGGGGACATGCATCGCCCCAGAGCTGAGGGAGGTCCATGTGGAGAGCTGGAGGCATGGATGAGCCGAAGGGATCAGCCCCATATTGCAGGGAGGGTGTCCTGGAGAGGAACAGGAATGGTTGTGGGTGGGCTTAGCTTGGTCAAGTATGGGTCTAGACAAAGCTGGTGGCAGCCTGGCACAGCTCTGCCTGCAGCAGGGTTCTGCATCCACACTTGTCCCCTTCCCCAGTTACTCCCAATAAGGCTGCGCTGGCTGCACGCTGACCTGGGGACAGACAGCTTCCCTGGACAGCGTGATCCTGCACACCTCCTGGCTCAGGGCCATTCCCGGGAGCAGTGATAATCTCATGCAGATGTCCTTTGTCGAAGTGCTGCCACTGTGACAAGGTGACGGATGGGCCACTCAGGGAATGTGCCTTGTGCTCGGGCTGATGCGAACAGGTGACTTCCATCATGGCAAGGGTGGATGGGTGGTCCTGGGAACACCCTACCTCTGAGAGCCACACAGCCTGGGGTGCACCTCTGCGTGCAGCACCCCTTGTGCCCCCAGTTTGCCTCCCTCTTTGTGTCTCCCACCTGCCCCCCTGTTCTCCGTTGCAGTCCCACCTTGCTGCTGGCTGTGCCAAGCTCTGGGGCTGGTTTATGTAGCCCTGTTTCCTCCATGGCTCTCTGCTTCTTTCCTAGAGGTGAGCTGGGGGACCTGGGTGCTTCCACAGGACCCCTGCCCTCCCCAGCAGGCTGGCTCCACCTGTCTGCCCACCCTCCGCACTTCTCTGGCCCTAGGCATCAGGGTATGGGCTTCACAATGAGCTGTGCCACTTCTTGGCCAGCTGGAGCATGGCCCTCCCTTCCAGTTACCCCTTGTAGCTGGGATCTGGGCTCACGGGAGCCACCGGAGCTCTTCCCATCCTCTGGAGACTGTTAATCCAGCATCACCTGCAACAGCTGAGACAAGCAGCCCCACCTGCAAGCAGCTCTTGCCTGCCCCAGACCTGCTGATTGCTTTTGTGGTGGACGTGGCCGGCAGCAGCGAGGCCGCCCAAGACACGAGAGCATTGATTAAAGCCTTGGACAATGTTTAGGTGATTTTCCCTGGCCTGGCCTTTCTGCATCTGCCGCACGTCCCAGAGAGATGTGCTGCAGAGGATGCTCTCTGCACTCCAGTGTGACTTTGCTGCTGTGCCAGTCCCTGACATGTTTACTGTGGTGTCTGTGCACCCCTGCCGGGGTCCAGGTGGGTGGGCAGGGATGGCCCCATTCCTGCAGCAGAAAGGCAGCAGCAGTGGGCTGCTCTCACCCCAGAGTCCTGCAGACCCCCACCTCCCAGTGCTTGGAGGAACATTTAGGGGAGATCATTATGTTTTTCCCAAGCAGAGAAAGGCTCAAAGACTGTGAATCCTGGCAGGATGCCCAGCCCTCGTGTCTGCTAAGGAAAGGAGCTGTGACCAGCCAGCAAGTGAGCTCTGTTCCCCGTTTTCTACACTGGGGGGCTGCGTGCTGTGTCAGCCTGGCCTTGAGGCTGCCCCATCCTACCGCGTTGTACCCACCAACCTGCCCAGCTTTCCCCCCTCTCCCTAGCCTGGCAAAGCATCTCTTGCTTGCCTGCAGGAACAGGAGCACTTATCTGGGATAAAAATAGCCATGCTTGCCTCCCGATGGACCAGGGATGGCAGAAGGTGAAAACTTCCCCCATGCAGCTCTGCTGGGCCCGCCACGTCTGCAGCAGGATGGACTTGCAGGATGCTGGAGATCAGATGGGTAAGCCTGGACATGGCTCACACATCTGTCCCAACTGAAGCTCCCTCCTGGGGACAGTACTGTGGCCAAGGATGTGACGGAGATGATGGAGGAAGGAGGACGAGGAGCACAAGGAGCAACAGGATGGACAAGCCCAGTAGCACAGTGGGTCCCCAGGTTGGCCAGGCTCTGGTTAAGCAGAGGGGGCATCCATTGCCAGGGCTGTCCCAGAGGTTTCTTTCCAGCCAGGCTGCACACATGGGCTCTGTGGTGGTGGCCAGGCCACGGGGAGGGCCAAGGGAATGTGTTTAGTTCTCTGAGCATTTCTCCACTGCATTTTCCTTGCTAAATGGCTCTTATTTTTAGATCCAGGCAGTTGCTAAGCATCGCTGCCTTGCTAAGGCGGCTTCTTTCATGGCTTGACACCAAAGCACGCTGACAACACGCTGCCGCGTGAGCACATCCCTCCCTCCTCACTGCTCCGGATTCCCTTTCTGCCCTGCGGCTCCCGTGGGCCAGGAGGGACCAGGACAGGGTGCTTTGCCTCCTCCCTGGCTCCTGATCCCCTTCTGTCTGTATAGATCAGAGGATAAAGGGAGGAGAGGTGGGAAACGCTGGGAGCTGGACAGCCCCTGAGATGTGCCCAGGACCCCTGGCACCGTGCAAAGAGGCAGCACATGGGCAGCAGCGTGACAAAAGCCCCCGGCTTGGCCCGTCTCAGGGACCCTCCAGCACAGTTTGCATCTCCCGGGATGGCATCATGCACAGATGGCAGCAAATAACCGGGGGCACCAGCGGGACCCCCAGCGCCAGATGTACCAGCGGGGCTGTGAGCTACTCTCTTGGCAGCACCGTGCCCCTGGAAGCCCCTCCTGAGCTGTGCTGCTGCTTCACCTTTCCCTGAGAAATCCTGCTAAAGGCTCCAGCCCTGCATGGGAAACGGGAACTCGGGCGAGGAGCGGCGGGAGGGGACCTGCTCCTCTGCTTGTCCGCAAGCAGACGGCCGAGGGCCACCCTCCCCGCACCTCTGCTGTCTCCTGCCCGCTGCGCACCCCTCCCGCCTCTGACCGATTTCCCACCCACCTTCTCCTCGGGGGGCGGTGCAGCAGCCCCCTGCACCGGGCAGGGCTGGGCTCCCCCTTCCTCTGTAGCTCCCGGAGGTCCCAAGGCACAGCCCGGCGTGGGCACCGACACACGGGGCTTGGGAGTCCCTCGCTCCCCGGCAGCGGGGCCGGGGGGTCTGCGCTTCTCCCGCTGCCCCGCGCCTTCTTCATCCCCATCCCCTTCTCCAGCCCTGCGCGGTCTCTGACCCCAAACCGCCGCAAACCCCCATCTCGGTGCAGCTGCCTCCCCGCCTCTTCCCCGGAGCCCCTCCCGCCGCCCCCGGCCGTGCCTCAGTTTCCCCAGGGCGGCGGGGCCGAGCCGACCGCTCCCGGGAGGAGGCGGGGAAGGACGGAAGGGAGGGGGCGGCCGTGCCCAGCCCCGGCGGCGGCGGGGAACGGGGCGGCTGCGCGCTCCCGCCTGCCGTTCCGAGCCGTACCGAGCCGAGTCTCCGGCACCGCCAGCCCCTTCCTGCTGCCGCGGTGAGTGCGGCGGGCGGCGGGGCGGGGGGAGGCGGCGGAGCCGGTGCGCCCCGTCGCGGTTCCCCCCGCCGCTCGGCGGGGAGGGAAGATGCGGAACAAGGGCAGGAAGGAGAGTCTGTCCGACTCCCGCGACCTGGACGGCTCCTACGACCAGCTCACGGGTGAGTGCCGCCCGCCGGGGAAGGTGCAGCAGCCGCTCGGGACAACGGCGCGGCCCCGGGAACCCCGACCCGGCGCCGGACACCCCGGGCGCGCCGGCCCCACCCCTGCTTCCAGACCCGGCTGAGCCCCGGCCCCCTGCCCGCCCCGCTTCGCCGCACGCTTTGCCCGAGGAGGGGGGCCGCGACCCCGGCGCTGGAGCAGGGGGACAGTCCTGGGCCCGGGGGCGGGGGGATGCTCGGGGGGTGAGGGTCGGTCCCAGCCGGGCGGAGGCTGCCCGAGGCAGGTTTGCAGGAAAAAGGCCCCCGCAGGGGAGCGGGATGCTTGAACGGCTTTTGGCTGCCCCTAGGCTCACCCTCCCTAACCGCTGCTCCCAAACCCCTCGGACAGCAGGGTTTTGCGCTGGGCTCTCTCCACCATGTCTTGGATCCCCCACTGCACCCTGGGGTGGCACAACAGCACCCTGGCAGCAGGCTTCCCTGGGAATGGGGAGGCTTACCCCGCTCAGCAAAGCCCAGCAGTGCCACAGAGCCTGGTGTCTTCTCCACCCATCACCTGGTGTCCCCTAGAGCATCTTCATAGATGCTCTGCCCTTGGGATGGGGTGGCTGTGGGACAGAGAGGCCGAATATGACCTATCTGTGACCCTATTGCATGCTCCTCCATCCTTTGCCCCAGCAGGGAATTGCCGGGCATCCCACCACAACATCCGTCCATCCATCGCACCTCATCCCCTGCTGTCCAGTAGCGAAGCAGCTGAGCTGAAGCTAACGACACCCATCCTTCCCCACGTGCTCTCCACGGATCAGGCCAAATCCCATCCCCTTTCAGGGCCTCCTCGCAGCAGCTGTGAAATGGGGCAGCCGTTCTCACCTGCCTCCCAAGACCCACCCTGAGGTCGAACCTGTCCGTAGCTGCTGGGGCTGGGTGCCCTCGCGCTGCAGGCGCTGGGGTGTGTGCACAGGCAGCTCCCCTGAGTCCCGGTGATGCTTTTCCTGCCACAGTCTGGAGTGGTTTTGAGGCTTTGCTCTGGAGTTTCAAGGAGGTGGTGGTAGGTGGTAGGGCAGGACCCCTGCTCTGCTTTCCTGAGTAGCCCCATGCATAGGAAATGCCGCTTGCTGCCTGCCCAAACGTGCTGCAGGGAAGATATTTTTGAGCTGTGTAGGAACTTGGAACCCACACACAACTTTTGGTTTCTCCGGTAACTTTAAAATGTCCATATGGGTTTAAATCAAACCGAGGTTAAAAATAAATTCCAGACTCTTCAAGGCTGAGACCTTTCATGCCTGGGCTTACCTCCGAGTTGGCTGTGCAACAGGAACCAGGGCAGAGGGGAGCCATGCCACTGTGCCAGCCCCTGCCTGCGGGAATGGGGCTGCCGGGAAGCCTCTGGGGAATAAGGCTGGAAATATCCACCCCATTTCCAACTGTGGGAAACGGAAGCCCTGGAAGGGCATGCCACTCATTTACTATCACTGTCAGGTCACTGACCTGCCAGGGCAGAGCTGGTGCTAATGCCAGCTGCCCAGGGAGGGAGCTCGTCCCGGTGGCACTGATTTCCCTGGCATTGGCTGAACACGCTGAAGCTGTCCCTCCCCGTGGAGGGAAAGTTGTCTCCCACAAGGAGTGTAGAAGTGATGCAGGCAGGAGGAGAGGGGATGCAGCCTTAGCTCTGGGTAAGCTTTAATAGCTCACAGCCCTGCCTGCTTACCTGGCCTAGGCTCTCCCCATTCCTTGGGGGGATGTGTTGAGAAGCTGGGACACCCGTGGGGCCATAGCAAAGCCCTGGGGTGGAGCTGGCAGTGCCAGTGTGGGCTTAGTCTCTTCCTGTGGATGGGAGGATCCCTGCCAGCACCCGGTGTTTGGTAGCTCACTCTTGCTTGGGAACAAGCATGGGCAGTTTGAGGTGTTCCTGTAGCCCTGGGGATCTCCGTCAGGGTCCATCTGGGTCTGGGGAACATCTGCCATGCCAGACCTGTTAACCAAGAGATTATTTGATGTCAGGTGATGCGACAGCCCCACGGCAGCTCCAGTGATTGCTGGTGTGCACTGGGACAGCAGTCAGTCCTGCTGCCTCCCCATCACTCCCCAAAAACAGGGGTGCAGGCAAGAGGATACCCATCTGTGCATGCCCAGAGATGAGTCAGCAATACCCCCTTCCAAAAAAAGGCAAGGGGCTAAGAGGAAGCAGTATCCCCATCCATGAGCAGGGTAGAACCCTCCAACACCTTCCCTGGTAGCACTGTAATTTTTAAATTTGAAGAGCTGCTGAAAATGGGGATGCAGTGACAGGCCCCATTCCCCTGGTATGTCCAGTGGTGCCCGGTCCCCGACCAGAGCAGCTGTGGGCTGTGCTGGATGTGTGTGTGAAAGTCAAGAGTGCCTGAGTGAATGAGAGCTGCCTGCGTGTGAGTGGCAGGGAGAGCAGGCACCAGCTCCGAGTGCTAGGGCAACACGGGCCAGCTGTGCTGGGGTCATCTGGGACCAACTCTGCCCATGCCTGGCCCCGTTGTGATGGCTTGGGGTGAGGACAGGCACCGGCCATGCCCAGCTGCTGAGCCTGGGGCTGGGCATCACCTGGATGTTAGAGAGAAATGTTTAGGTTGTGCCACTAGGAAATTAAACTGGTCCATTTCTGGGGTATTTAGATGACGCTAGCAAGAAATAAAAGCCATCCATAAATGACATTATTTCTCCAGCCCTCTAATGATATCAGTGATTAGTGTGCAAGCAGAGCCTGGAACCAGTGTCTCGGGACTGCTCTGGACATGTCCCTCCGTGCGGCAGAAATGGGAGCCTGGTGCCACTTTGCCCCGAGGAATGCAGGTACTGTGTCCCCAGCCCCAAATCCTGGCAGCACAAGAGGCAAGGAGGGCTCAGAGGTGGCTTTCCCTCCTGCCCGCCACTCTGCAGCGGTGTGTGGGCAGCAGGGTTGCCCCAGCTGGGGAGCAGGAGAGGATGGCCTGGTGCCCCATCTCAATCTACAGGACAGGTGTGTCCCAGCCATGCTGTGTCCTGCGATCAGGACAGCATGTACCAGCACAAGGTCAACACCCCAGCTGCTAGGGGTGCGTCAAACCCCCTAGCTGTGTTTTGGAAGGGTGAGGGATTCACCTCTGGGGCTGTTGGCCCCTCAGAAGGGGTTAGGAGGCTCGCTTTTCACCCCCATCTTTTCAACCCTGGGTTCTCCCTATGATTGTTGTGTTGCAGGGTCTTGAGCAACTGCTTTGCTCCACCCCAAAGGCAGCCGCAGTGTGCGCAGTGGGTGAGCAATTGCTATAGAGACCATCTGCAGAGCTTTGGGATCATCCTGCTTCCCAAGGCAGGCTGATGGATGGGGACTCCCTAACTCTTAGCACTTTGAGCAGCCCACCCAGTGAGATGAAAACCGTAGGTACGAGTGTAGTGGCAGCGCAGCTTCTGGCTGAGCTCTCCTCCCTACCTGTAGGGAGGGTGTTTCAGAGGCATCTCTCTGAGTGGCAGTAAGAAAGGAGAGATGGGGCCCAGCTATCCCCTTCAAATACATCAAGAGGAGGACGGGTCAGTGGGGCTGGCAGGAGGACAGCGGGAGCTGGGCTCCAGTCCTTGCCGAAGAGCCATGCCCCAGTGATGCATCTGCCGCAAGACAGGTACCAGTTGATGGGCAGATCTAGGGCTGCGCCAGGGACTTGTTCTGCTGCCGGCAAATTCCAATGGCTCCATTGTGGCTGCTCACAGCCTGTGATCAGCCAGACAGGAGCAAAATCTCCATGAGCTTACCGTAGCATAGGACTTCCACCTGCAAGAGGGATAATTTATTTCCCAGAGTGTGGAGGGGGCATAAGTGCTAGTCTGTCCCAAATAATAGTGTGTGTAGGGAGAAGAGCTGGCATCTGCAGCAGGAGGATGGAGCGATGGGGCAAGTGGGGTGGCAGTGAGGACAGGAGGCAGGCAGGGGCTGTGTGGGTGCCCAGCTGCAAGTGTGCGTGGCAAGTTGTGTGCCGTGGCTGCCTGCTGGAGTGGATCCTCAGGAGGGGGACTGGGATGGGGACTGTGCCCAAGACCACAGTAGTGCCTCGCCCATGCCCAGAACAAGGCTGATTCTCTTGCCCAGTTGCTTCCTAAAGCAGCACAGTTTGCATGGCTACCTTGCTCTGCCCTGCCTGTGTCGGTCTGGCAGGGCTGGCTGCCTGGATCCTTGTGGCCAGCAGCACACGTGTTTTGTCCCCTCCTTCTAGAAGCAGACCCCAGGAGGGGTGACACACAACAATGTCCTTCCCCTGGGGGGTCCCGTCTGTGGGAACCAAGCGTGCTGTCCCTCTTCATGCTCCTCTGCTAACCTGCCTTCTCTGCGCTGCTGCTGCTGCCCCACACAACCCTCCTTCGCTTGCCACTTCTGCTCCTGCTGCCCGGCAGTGAGGCTGGGCTGGAAGCTGGGCTGACCCCCGAGCCAAGTTCCCAGCCTCCGCAGGAGGCCCCAGTCACTGTGGGCTACGTGGGAAAAGGGTTCCCACGCCTGTGCTGGGGCAGGGGCTCCCATGGGGTCCACTCTGTGCCAAAGCGCCCTGCCCTCGATGGATGCTGCACCTTCCCGGGGTTATGGGAGTGTTGCCTGACTCTGCCTTGTCTCTGTCTGCTGTCTCCCTCTCTCTGGCATCTGTACTCCTCTGCCTCTTCCCTCTTTGCTGTCCTGGCTTGGCTGCAGCCCTTTGGGGATGATGAATCCCCTCTCACAGGGTGCTGTGGCCTCTCCTGACCAGAGACTTAGATCCTGCCAGTGAGGAGGTGGGATGCTGCTCTGAACCCACACCGGGGCAGAGCCACATGCGAGCAGGGGACTCAGGGATGATGCTGCTGGGTACCGCTGCCTGCGAGCAGGTTGGATTTTGCAGGTAGAGAGGCTGGAGCTGAGGTTTTGGCAGCCGCTGCTGCATTCCCTCAGGCAGAGGCAGGTCGTAGCCCTTGGGGAATTGGTGGCACAGGATTAATTGACAGGAAGTTCGTGGGTTTGGTCAGGGAGGTTAAACGGCTGATTTCTGCAGATGCTGATGCGTAATTCGTGGGCTGTCTCAACTTCGGCCAAGGTGTGCACCTCCTGCTGCACGGGGCTGGCGATGCATGGGCAGGGACGGGTTTGCTCTTTCGCCATCTCTGTGTCCAGGCACGGAGAGTTTTGCCCCGTGCCCGGCCGTGTTGCAGCAGGACAAGGTGTCCGGACTTGGTAGTGCTGCTTTCCTGCTGTGTGCTGTGCTGGGACCAGTTGCCCCCAGAGCTTTGGGAACTGGGACAGGAGGAGGTTTGGGAGGGGGAGCAGAGATGGTTCCCTGGAGCAGGCTCTTCTTTCTCCCGGGCCATACAGGTCCATACATCCCAGCTGGAGCTGAGCCTCATGCCCTTGCCTTGCAGCTGGGGCATTCGGGGGGGCACTCCAGCCCCGAAGGACAGGAGAGACCCCATTAGGGGACCTGCCTCCCCCTTCCCTCGCGGGCTCTGCTCATTAGTGGTGTTTTCATTAGGAGAAGTGGTTTGGTTTTGTTTAAGCCAAATTGCTTTGCTTGGGAGATGATAAATCCATCTGCTGGCAAATCACTCTGCTGCCGCCGGGATGGATCCCAGCCCTGGGCTTTAATCGCGCTGCGGATGAATGAGTCTCTAGTGAAAATGAATCTCCGTGCCGTGCCCCTCCGGGGGGGCTGAGCCGGGCGGGCTGCCTCCCCGACGCCACAGTGAGGGGCTCTGGCTTGGGGTGGGGGATCCAAATCCTCTGCTACGGGGTTGCGGAGCCGTGGGGGGGGGTTTATTGCCGAGCATGTGAACTGCTGGGGCTGATGCAAGCCGCTTCCCTGGGAGCAAAGGGGGAGAGGAGCCCGTTTCCACGGGGCAGGGGGTGCAGGGGTCCCGTTCAACCCACTGCCCGTGCCAGGGTGCTCTGCCGGCGGCGGGGCCGGGTGGGTGCCGTGCCATGGCGGGGAGCGGCAGGACAGTGCCCGGGGCAGGGCTGGGGCGGCCCCGCTCCCCGCTACCGAGTGGCTTTGCAAAGGGGATGTGGCAGCAGGGCTGCGCCGGGCAGGAGGCTCCCATCGGGGTCCCCTCGTCCCCCCGCTGCTGCGGCTCTGACTGCTCCCGGCTGTTGAGTAAATTTGGATGGGTGGCGGATTTGGATGGGTGGCGGAGTCCCTCGGGGAGCGGTGCGAGTTATTCGCGTGTTCGGAGCCGGAGCCCAGCGGGAGCGGAGCTGGGGGCAGGATGGCTGCCGCGCTCCTCAGGAGCTGGCGGGAATGGGCTGCGGGGGTCTGTCACCTTTGCTGCCTCTGAACTTGGGTCTTCTTGAACGTTTCCTCTCTGGTCCCGACAGGGCGGGTCACCTATGGACGCCTGTGGGCAGGGGTGCCGTGTACATGTGCCCACGCTCTGGTGGCATCGTGCCTCCCCTGCCTGAGGGCAGCCCCCCAGAGCTCAGCTCCCTCTGCTTCGAGGTGACTCCAGCCCTGTTTTGGCAGGAGCCACCCTGCTTTTGAACACATCGGGTCAGAGAGCCCTCCTGTTCAGGCAGCCAGCACTCCTCCCAACCGCGGATCAGTGTTAGCATCACTGCCAGGGACTCTGGGGAGCAGCAAGAGGGGCAGTGTCCCATCCCTGCTGCTTCTGTTCACTCCACCTGGGGAGATGAAGGACCTGTGGACATTGAGGTCTAAGGGACACATAAGCAGGTGCCCCAGCACTAAGCATGGCTGCTGCAGTGCTTATTTGATTCCTGCGCCAGCTCCATCCACAGAGGGTGTTTTGGGGGCTGTGTCCTGTGCGAGGCGAGGGCACTGTGCACCTCTGCATGCAGACAAGCCCAATCCGTGTTCCGCTTAGAGAGCCCCAGGCTGTACCTGAGACAAGCTGGTAGTTTCCTCCTGGACCGGAGGGAGTGATGTGGAGTCTGGCTGACCCACGGAGAGGTCTGATGAAGACCATGCTGCAGCAGCAGTGGTGCCTGGGAGCAGGCAAGGGATCTGCAGAGTCCTGAGGGCTGGTGTGAGGCTGGCAGTGGAGAGAGGTGGCTTTGCCTGTGACCCATCTCCTGAGACGAGGTCAGAGACGGTGATGGATTTACTAACTCTGCAGATGGGCTGGTGGCACAAATCCACTGCCCCAGCTCTGCTGTGTGGAGATGGAGGGGCTGACTGGGCAGAACGGGACCCCCCTGGGCTGTCCTGCTGTCCCTGTGAGCCACCTCCCATGGCAATGATGATACTGCTGGGAAAGGATTTGACAGCCTGAAACAGAAGGTTTCTTGGCAAGATGCTACTATGAGAGACTGGCAGGACCCCGTCTGTGAGGCAGAAAGGGGCACCCTCCTCCTGGCTCCAGGCACCGACCCCAGCAGCAGGGCTGCAATATACCCTTGCCTGCCCTCTTCTAATCACCAAACCCATGCATTTGGACAGCAAAAAAGTGCTTCATAGGGACAGAGCATTGGTGACAATCTGGCCAGGATGTGAGTCACAGGGAAGAAGATTTCCAGAGTTTTTCCTGTGGCCTGGCTGGGGAAAGTGCAGCCCTGTGGGATGCAGGGAAGCACCAGCAAACTCGTGCTGCCATGTGTCACCCTCAGACACAGCAAGAGCCGGGGAAGGGCTGTCCGGCTGCTCTCACTCAGCTACTGCAGCCCATCCAGCCACGGCAGGGTGAAATGAGAGCCAGCCTGCATGCTAATGAGATTAGACAGGCGAGCCACTGCTCCTGGCCTGTTTGGTTAATCGCTTCTTCCTAGATTGAATTTTTAAAATTGCATTGCTTACAGAAAGCCCCTGAATGGGTTTAAAGGCAATAATCCACCTGGCCCTCCGTCACCACAAGGGTCCCTCTGGGGCTACTTGGCAGTGGGTTGTTGAAGTTCCCAGTGTGTCTCCCGTGTCTTTGGTGTCCCCAGGTGGTGGCTGGCTGGGCTGACTGGCCCTTGGCGGCTCTTGATTTGCTCTAGGAGGCAATACAGATGAATTTTTAATGGTGTGATTTAGTGAAGCCTCCCGGCAGTGAGGGAGAAGGCAAAGAGTCAGATGCAGGGCTCTGTGCTGCAGCTTGTGTGACGGGTCCCCTTTGCCCCCCATTCCTGACCCAAGGGCCATGGTGGGCAGCTGCCCACCCTGCCCATCCTGCTGTGCTTCTAGGGGCACGCTGGAGTTGGGGAGGTCCAGTGGTAGGGCACAGCACCCACAGCTTTGGGTGCACCTGTATGGGGTCTCGGCTCCATGTTGAGCAGTCTCTGAAGGCAGGAGTTTTATCCTGAAGAAGCCCCAGAATGAGCATATCTGGCAGTCACTGCAAAGCCTGTCCCCTTTTGCGAGAGGAGAACTTGACTCTCAGCAGGAATGGCCACATCACTAGGCCTTGTGGTTGCAACACAGGTTGGCAAATGGGCCCGAGGCTTGGGCACCACAGCGAGGGATTCTGTAACATGCCGTGGTTGCGACTGATCCTGGCATCCCTTGGGGACATTTCAGCCCTCTCCTGGGTGGTAGGATCTGCCCTTAAATACCTTTCTTTCCCTTGATTCATTCCAGAAGTTGTATCTACTGCGTCCGGCCCCTGCCCTGCGCTGCTTGTGCTGACCCAAAAAAATTTCCCCCTGTGCCTGCCCTCCCCAATCACCTCCCCTCTGCTGTGCAAAGTGACTCACTCCCCGGCACCAGGAATCATTCATGTCATTTCCCCCTTTGCTGCAAAGTCATTAATGCGAGTGGAATAATTTGTTGCATAACAGAGAGGATCAGCGGGAGCACTGCTGTGGTGGGTGATGCCTGGCCCTGGCTCCCCTCTGCCCTGGCCACCACTGGCCCAGGAGACAGCAGCTCGGTGGGATTGCCAGCTGGGAGCATCCCAGGTCTTGCTGGGGTTGTGGTTGCACTGCTGCATCGTGCAGGCAGTTTGGTTGTTGGCTCCCTGAGGTGTTTTCCCAAAACCCTTCACGTTCTGCCTGGACATTGGCTGGGTGGGATGGACCTGTTTGTTATGGCCTCTGTGTCTGCTCACCCTCACACAACTCCCCCAAAAGGGGCTTGTCACGACTGCTCCATGGTGACATGGGCAAGAAGTGTCCCCTGCATTGATCAGGGAGTGTGTTTCCTTGCCATGTCTCTGCATCATACCCACCACATGCTGCTCCAGCTGCTCTGCGTCTTTCCTCTGCATGGTGAGGAGGGAGAAGGGCAGGGAAGTGTTAAAAGGCATCATGGAGGCTGCCCCCCTGCCTAGGGTTCATTTCCTTATATCCCAGGCTCAGCCAGGCATTAATTTAAAGATGCTGCAATGGGAGAAGGGGAGCCTAAGAGGATTGGGCTGAGAGCAGGAGGCTTTAGTGAAGGGAAGGGACATGGCTGGTACTGGGGCTGCGCAGTGGGTGACAGGGGCATCCCATGGCACAGGATGGACAGGAGGGAGAAGATGGCTGTGCAACTCTCAGATCAAACCACCCTAATGTGTCCCAGCCACAACTGTGGTGGTACCCAGTGACTCCCACCAACCCCTGAAAGGGTACAAGGGGATGAAGCTCTCCTGAACCCAAGGAGAGCACTGCTGCTGGGCAACTGGGCAGGGAGGAGGCTGTGGGCTGCTTGCTTGCAGTGGAGCCATGCTGCAGTCCCACTCCTGCCCCTTTCTGTGTGTGGGGAAATGGGGCAGAAGTTTCAAACCCAAGCCTGGAGGAACCCAGTGTATGGGCATCATGCCTGGCTCCACGTGGAGCAGGCAAAGCCCCTCTGGGGTGCAACATCCCAGCAGGGTAACCCCAGCTGGGCAGTGCAGGGGCTGCCCTGAAGCAACGCAGGGAGGGAGGAGATGGTGTTTAGTGTTTCGAAATGACTCACTGAAAACCTGCTGCTTCCTGGGGCTGGTCCAGACCCAGCACGCCTGGGAAAGGGCTGAGTTTGGGACTGCCCCAGCCCGGTGTGAGCTGGAGGGAGAGGCTCTTGGGACCAAATCCGTTTGGGCAAAGGAACCTTTCCCCTTCTGTTGCCCCTAGACCCGAGGGTCCTGCCCCTACCCTGGGCCACAGCTTCGGGGCAGTGACATGGGTCCCAAGGGGCCACAGTGACTCCCTAGCCCCATGCCACCCTGCACCTCCCTCAGCACTGTTTGTTTTCTCAGCCCACCCTGCTGTAGTTACAACCTGCTGTCACTCTCTGGATAATACATATTTCCTTTTATCACTGCTTAATTAAATAACTGTGGGGAAGTGAGGGGCTGCTAACCCCTTGTTTGCTGGCACAAAGATCCTGGTGACGCTGGGGGGGCCGATTTTGATGTTCATGAGCACAGCATCTCTGGCACAGACATTTCCAGGCCGTCCCTGACAAGGTGCCCTGAACACTACTTCTGTTGCCCTGTCTGTAACTCTCCCCTCAGCTTGGAGCCGTGCCTGCTGCCAGGCTGGAGGAGCACATGGGCAGGGTGCCCACTGCCAGGCCAGCTGCCTCTGCCCACAATTAGTTGGTGCTAATGAGTGTCCCTCACAGCTGCTGCTGGGTCAGTGAGCTCTGGCTGAGTATCTGCCAGATGCTCCCCTGGTGGGGCCAGACAAATGGGTCCTGCTCCCTGCTTGGCAGAGTATCCTTGGTTGTGCTGTTCATCCTCAGTGCAGGCATGGCCCCTTCTGCTCTTTCTCCATCCCTTCCTTCATCCCTCTTCTGTGTTTCCACCTCTTAGCCTTCCCCAGGAGGCTGGTGCCAGTTTGGGCATTGGCAGTGGTCCATCTCCAGGTGCTGTCCCCATGTCCCTGGGTGCCCCTTTCTCCCAATCCCAGCCACCCCACAAGGCGCTGTAGCACCAGGAATGGTCTTCTATAACATCCTCAGGAGCAGGATGTGGCCTTGTCTGAAAACAGGTGGGCACCACCAGTGGGAGTCCTCACACAGGCACTGCCTGTGCCGCTGTGACTGATTGCGGAAAGATCTGATTGGGTAGATTTCCATCTACCTGAGACAAATAACTGCATTGAGCTGCAGCAGGGCAGCCCGGCCGGGCTGGCATTGATGAACATCCCCAAACTGTTTCCAGGATTTGTGTTTGCCTGCAGTGAAGAACAGGGTCTCTTTGCAGATGCGATCCCCTCCCTCGCAGTGCCAAGTCCCTCTGCACCAAGCACACACCGTTGGTTGTGCAAGCAGTGTCACAAGCTGCGCTTAGTGTTGGTCTTGTGGAGAGTGGGGACAGTTCTTTCCATTGGTAATGAGATGTAGAACTCATGTGGCTGAGGTAGAGTGGAAAATGTCCCCCATTTGGGGACTGGCCTACCAGAGCGGTGAGCAGCCCTGAGTGTCAGAGGCTTGCCTTAGAAACGATTGGTCTGGAGATGGAGAGCTTTTGGGGACACTCTGGGGCTTCCTGGCAGGCTGCTATGGGGAGAGGAGCTGCCCACCTGCATAGGGCTTGTGTGCAGGCAGGGGAGAGTGGAGTGACCTGCAGGTTCGGGTGCCTCTCCTCTTGGTGTGCTGCCTGTCCTCCTGCCTGCCCTCGATTTGCAGCTCCAGATTTGCACAGATCAAAGCCCAGGGGTATCTCTCATCTTGGTTTACCTGGGTCCTGACTGCCTGCCCCCCAGCCTGGAGCATGGCGGGGATTTGGAGGTAATCCTTGCAGACAGGATGCTGCTGGCTAATTATAGCAGAGGCTCTCGTCTTCGTGGGAACCACAGCGAATTGTCCCCCGAGCCCAGGCAGCGGTGGTACAAATCTGCTGCTAATTAGACTTGAAAGTCCTCTCGTGAGCTCAGGCGCAGGACGGATATTTGATTATTAACATATTTATTTCTGAGCCTCTTGCAGCAGGTCTTGCACTAGGAGGCTGTACTCTCCCCTCAAGTAATTGTTAGGCACATTTATTCCTATCAAGAGGCCTTGGGGGTTCCAGGGGAGGGGGAGCTGTTCAGCTCTGTGTGTTCATTTTTGGGGACGTCTCACTAAGATGTGTGGAAAAGACACCTTACTGATGCTAGGAAGGTCCCAGGCAGGAGCCTGTGCCCCAGGCTTTGTTCTGTGCCTCCTGGCAGCCCCTTTGCTGGGTGGGCTGCTCCTGCCTCTTGTGTCCAGGTGGAAACACAGGGATGTCATTTCCCACCCACTCCTGGGTGCATTGGCTCCAGGCACTGGGTAGGCAGCTGGAGCGCGTGAGGTTGACCCAGCGGTGCAGAGCTAGTGCCGAGCACCACAGCCCGACACAAAGCTGCCTGCCACGGCACCCCCAGGGAGAGCATTCCTCCCTCCGGCGGAGGCAGACAAACTGCAATGGAAACACTGCCTCTGAAACAACCGAAAATAGCTTTCCTGTCCCCAAAATGTCAGTTTAAAAAGGCAGTCTCTGGGGGCCCCCTTGGGCTGGCAGTGGGCTGAGCAGGTGCCCTGGAGATGCTGGGTGGATGGCCCTGCTGCCTGTGGGGCAAGGAGCATGGGGCTGGAGGGCTAAGCCTTCAGTTGGGGTATGAGTGGGGATGTGGTCAGTGCTGGTCTAGGGGGCCATCAGCCTGGCTGTGGGGCTGTGCAGTGTCCTGGCTGAGGCTGGAGAAAGGTACAAGTGAACTGTGGGCTGTCAGAGGGGCAGCGCTGACCAGTGTCACCCCTGCCCTAAGACCCTCAGGTGCCCCCAGCCAGGTTGTCACCCATCCAGGGGCTTCAGGCCAGTGCCAGGGGCTGTTGGCATGGGGACAGGCAAGGAGCCATGGGTCAGAACCTCAGCCCTATCTCCAGTTGTCGCTTTGCTCTCCCTTCCTGCCTTCTTTCCACATCTCCCTGTGGAGGCAGGGTCTGAGCTGGGGAGCGGGGGACTATTGCCTTGTCACAGGACCAGAGTTATTAATAGCAGCAAACACTCTCAGTGTCTTCAAGCCGAGTCCAGTTTGGGGGAGATTCCTGCCATTTGAAGTATGTTTCCCCTCCTCGGAAGCCCTCGGGTGTCTTATCTCCTTCTTCCAGCTGTGCAGCCGGTGCCAGAGCCCCTGGATAAGCCGTGGTGCTAACAGCCTGCCCTGCTTAGCGTGGCAGTGTCCCTCTGGGTGATGGAGACTGCCCTGCTGCCCGGCCCACCACAAGCCCCATGCTGCCCACACACGTGGGAGCTGTGGTCACATCCCAGCCCGTTCTACTCCGCTTCCTCCTGTCACTGTGCAGAGCCAGAGCTGTCAGCGGCCAAGTGAGTGCTGATTGCAAGGAAATTAGCCTAATGCCATCTCCCATTTATCGGAGCCCAACCTGCGTGTGATTGCATGTGGCTTGTTAATTTGTCACCATCACCATGGCTTGGTAGGGGATGATGAGCATGACAGGGCTGGAGGGATGGCCTCCTCTGGAGCAGATTTGGGAGCAGGGCTGGCGTCACTTGTGCCCAAGCTGAGATTTTTCCTAGTGAGAGAAGGAAGGTCTCCCAGTCAGGAGACCCCAGTGAGGCTTGGAGTGGGAGCTAGGACAGGTCTGGGGACACAGGATGCTGTGGTGAGGATGAAAACCTCTGCTGATTGTGCATGGGGTACTGTGGGCATGGAGCAGGGTGGGAATCTAAGGGGCAAAAAGATGCCAGTTCAGGATATGGAGATGCTTGGCTGTTGTGCCTCAGCATGAGCTGTGTACCCACTTGTGAAGGCTGTGCTTTTTGGAGGTCCTGGGGGCTGTGCTGAGCCACTGCCCAGTATATCCCAAGTGTCTTTCATGTTGCTGTGCTTTGCAGACCCAACAAGCTCAGAAACAGCCCCGGGTGCTCCAGGCAGGCTGTGGTGTCCCTTAGTCCAGGTAATAACCAGGGCTGAGCTCAGCTCCTGGCCCTTTTCTCTCCCCTGTGCCTCAGCTTCCCTACAGCTGCTGATGCTGGGGCCTTTGCTCTCCCTTTGCAGGGCACAGAGGGTCTGGGGGTGCACCCCAGCAGCCTGGGTGGGAGGCAATAGAGCCTGTCCCCCCTGCCTTGTTCCCTCCTCCTTGGGGGAGGGGAATGAATTATTCATGCCCTGGCAGTCGGTGGAGGTGGGGGGGGGGGGCGGTGTCTGCGGCCACCTGCATGATGCCAATGGGGCTGACATGCTGCCGAGCACAGAGAGCTTTTCTATGTAAATCTCTGAAATATTTAGCAGAACTGACTTAAAAAATACAGCCTGGGACAAATTAGTGCCTCAAGCATAACCTGGAAGGCTGGGGGCTATCACAGAGTGTGATGGGGGTGATGGATGCACTGGCATGGTCTCTGAGGGGGCTCTGGCCCTGGCCTTTGCCCAACACCCACCACCCAAGTTGCTGGTGGAGCTTGTGTCTGTCTGTCCATCCAACCACCCATCTGTTGGGTCTTTCTGCTTGTCTCTGCTGTCAGATGGTGGGGGTGCCCCCGTCTTTTCAATGCATTGCAGGGTGCTTTGGAGCACAGTGCCAGGCTCAGTCTGCTGGCTGGGGCGTGTCCTGGTCCCCAGCCTGGTGCCACCAGAGCCAGGATGCTGCCACATCACCCACTGTGTGCTGGTTGCTGGCAGGTTGGCGCTGCAGGACTAGTGCACAGTGCTGGGCCGGGCTCCTTCCCTGGCAGTGCCTTCCTGAGCAGACGGATCACACCACATGCATTTTTTAACAAGATCCATCAGCTGAGAACAAGCTGAGCTGTCGTCGCAGGTTTGTGATCAAAGCCAGACGTGCCCTGGCAGCCCAGGGGAGGGTGGCCCTACACGCAACCCGTCTCCATCACACGGCTGATTTACAGGGCATTTATGCCGGCAAAGCAGGTTGGGGATCCGACGTGTGTTTTCCCTGCATCCCTGGGGGTACTGCCCTCCTGCCCGGCATGGCACAGCGATTTCTAAATGGTACATCTAAGGATGGGAGTAGCCACAACGCAGAGGTGGTGCTGCCACTGGGCTTCGTGCACAGCCCTGCGCCCCAGAATTGCACCTTCTGCCGGGAGCCAGAGCGACCTGCGTTGGCTGGCAGGCAGGGTGGGGTGGGAAAGGGTCGGTGCTTGTGCTGGGATGTGTTTTGGGCCAGGTTCCCTAGGGAGCAAAACGAGGTCGGGGGTGCGGGGAGCTGTAGTCCGCTCTGGCTGGGCGGCGCACGGAGCCGGCTGGCCGCGGGCACCGGCAGCGCTCCCCGCCCTTCGCAAGCTCGCCCGCTCCGGGATGCTGCCGGCACCCCGGCCGGCTGGGAGCCGTGGGCTGCCCCGGGCAGGGCCGTGCGGCGGGGAGAGGGGCTGAAGGCAGGCTGGGCTCACGGGCAGAGCCCCCTGCTTCTCCCAGGCTGTCTGCCCGGCTCTGAGCCTTCCTCCCGCCCGCCCTGCCTGCCGGGCGCGGGGTTGGGAGCGCCTGCGGCGGCCCCACGCAGCGGGGATGTGCTCCCTGCCCCGTGCTCCCTGCTCCCTGCTCCCCTCCGCGAGTCGCGGCGGAGCCCTCGGGCTGCACTTTGCCGTGACAGCACATCCCGTGTCAGAGCCGCTGCAAATCCTGCCTGCTAATAGCTATGCAAATTACTTCATTAGCTGCCTTATTTATTTTCTCTGGCATCACGTTTTCAGCGCTTTCCCGAGTCCCAGCGGCTGCGGATCCCGGGCTGGGAGGAGGCAGGGCCCGCACGCAGGGCTGGCTGTGCAGAGCCTTCCTCCATGGATGGCGGCGAGGGTTGGCTCCCAGGAGCCACCCCTCTCTGCGACCTGATGTGTCTGGCACCAGGAGCTCCTGGCTTCCTGCAGTCCCTGCTGCCGAAAAGTCCCCATCCCTCGGCATGCCCTGGATCTGGGGTGAGTCTTGCTGAGTCCTCCCTCTATCCAGGAGCCAGCTGCGGGTCTGGCATTGGACTGTGTCCTCTGTCCCCCAAAAAGGATGACTGCTGGATCTAGGTACAGAGAGAATAAGTGTCTGCCCAGTCCCCGTGGACCTGGGTGGTGGCTTGAGGCTTGGCACAGGGCTGCGGGGTTCCCTGCATCCTTCCCACACTGATTGCCCTTCCTCCTCAAAGGTGTTGGCAGATGCTGTCACAGGGTTCTGCCTTCTGCCAGTCCCAGAACAACTCCAGAGAGCCCCCAGGTGCCCTGGTTGGGGAGGCCCTGGGCTGGAGCCCTGCTCTGGTCCTTTCCCTGGGGTGTGTGGCCTAGGCAGAAACATTTTGAAGGGCTGCCACAGGCAGGAATGGCCCCCGAGTACCAGCCCAGCTTGTGCCTCTTGGGAATGCCTGTATCCCAGAGTGTCCCTGCCCGTTCTGGGCATGCACACAAGCATGTGGCTGCCTGCAGAGATGACTGTCCCCTGGTTGTATTTCCTAGGGGTGTTCACATACCCACGACACAAGTGACAGTGGGACAGGCCTTGCACAGGCACCAGGGGACCCCCATACGAGTGCCAGCCCTGAAGACCTTGATCCAGCTCCACCATAGGCTTGTCTGTGCCATACTGAGCTGTCTGCAAGTATTGTGTCTGCTTCCCCGCCTTCTGTTTATCTTCTATTTTCCCCCTTCTCTTCGAGCCTGTGCTAATGAATATTTCATGGCCAGGAACCACTGTGAATTCCCCCGCTCCCTGCTGCTCCCGCGGCAGGTATCAGCCCAGATGCTGGTGGCTTAGGAAGGATGTGTCTGCCAAGAAGCCATCTCAGGAGAAAAGGACCTGGCCAGGGAAGGAAGCAATGGCTTTAGTGTGGACAGCTGTGTCCTGTCCCCCTCCCCGGCTGTGCTGTCACTGTCCCTTCAGCCCGCAAGGGACTGCCAGCGGAGTGTGGTGGCAGCAAGTCCGTGCACGGGTGGCCTTCACGGTTCCTGTGCCTCCGTGCACATGCGTGCAAGGCCTTGCCCAGGTGGCCACGCTTGCCTGCACCCTCCGACACAACTGCACGTGTCCCCTCCTGTCCCCTAGTGCTATCAGCCGCCACAACCATCTGAATGAGCCATGTCCCCAGCTCACCTCGCCATGGCCCTGCCGCTGCTGCTCTGCTGTACCCGGGCTCCTCTCAGCGTCAGGCAGCAGCAACGGCAGTACAGCACCACACATACCGTGCGTCAGACTGTGGCACCACCCGGGCCCTGACACCACAGAGGCTTCGCAAGGGCTGTACTGGCCGTGCTGGACTCGCGTGCATCCATGCTGGAGGTGTCCCAGCACAGTCCGCAGGCAGGCGACAGGGATTTGGGTCAGGGAAGTGGGGGACAATGTTGGTCTCCAGTCTCCCTGAATTTGCCATTTATACCCTACAGCAGGGGAGCTGGGCCAGTCTTCAGTGCAGGCTAGGCACTGGGAGGTGTGGGGCAT
>JAVSBS010003483.1:0-12716 GCA_033124195.1 Coracias cyanogaster | reverse complement strand
CTCTGCTCCTTGGTGGGTTTCCCAGAGGAGTTCTTGGCCCAGCCACAACTCGGGCCTTTACCTACTGTGGAGCTCGTACCAAACTGCTGCTGGTTTGGTTGAGTTGAATGCGTCCATCACGAGGCATAACTTGCCTCCCCTGTAGTATAACAAGGGACAGGAATGGAGTCTCAGATGGGGTACAAGTCTCTCAACAGGCTGAGCTTTGTTAAGCTTTCCCCAAGATTAGAAACTGACTGGTCTTTCCTAGTTCTTAATGTCCAACTCTGATCCCGTGACCAAGCCACCCACCCTCTCCTCCCCACAAGGAGAGGCTATTTGTATAGCCCCAAGAAGTGACAACCACTGATGTAATCTCAATCTATTATGCACAATACTCCAGGGAGGTGGCTGACACTTGCCATCACTCTCAGGTCGGGACAAAACTCTCCTGGCAGAATAAGGTCTATCTTTTTAAGCTGCCTATGTGTCACTGGTAGATCTTAACAGTCTCTTTGCTTGGCATATACCATACATGTGTATGTTCAGCCCTTTGACCATTTCCCAGAGTGTTCAGACTAAGCTGATATCTACACAGAAGCTATGGAAACAAAGTGGCTGTGCACACCTTCCAAACCATCCCAAACAGTATCCCTTCCTGAAAAAGAGGATCAGAATAGCACAGGTCATGCAGTGCCTGCTCTGCCCCACTCATCCCTTCTCTGGTTCACTCACAGGCTCTGATGAGGGTTGTGAAGCACAGAAGTGCTGCAGCCTTCAATCTAAGATCCTTTCAGGGAAAGCTTTAACCTATGGGAATGGATCCCATAGAAAATCAGTGCCAGGGCAAAGATGGTTCTCTTCCCAGGAACTAGTCTGGGAATCTCCACATAAGACCACATATCTAACCTGTTACAATAAGCTGGACATACTTTTTTTTTTACAAATACTCAGACTTCTGCTGGTGTTTACACAGCACTTTGTGGTATAAAGAGAGCAAAGGTGATGTCCTTAAACAGGATTATCCACTTGACCAAACACAGATACTAGAATTTAGGCATGGTGTTTAGGCAAAGATTTGTGGTACCATGTACCAAATCACATTCCAAACAGCCTCTTTTGAATTTAAGAACTGGTTACTAGTAACAAGAGAAAAACTTCAGATACTTTAAAAATGAAGCTAGACACACTGCCCTTGGGGAGCTGGAGGATTTTACTGCTATAGATAAACTGTTGCCCAGCTCTTCCCTTTGAGATGTTAAACACGTTTGTTGTACTGTTCTTGCCTCCATTACCTAAGTGTGCTTTTCGCTTCCCAATGGAGAGCGATTCTCTTTCTCAGCACAGACAAGAACACTAAATTCTTTTGTTACATAAATATTCATTTTTTTCCCCCAAACTTTATCACAGTGCTTAGCTGATGCCTCCTGTTTGAAAGAGGAAACATCTCTCTGCTGGGAACAGAAGTGAGCGATTCAGGGGGTGTCTTTCAGCAAGGGAGGCAGCCTGGCATCAGGGAGAGCCCTGCAACCATGGGCACTTAGAGGTGTGAGAACATGTGTTCCTCCTAGGAGGTGTCCACAGCAAAAAAAAAAAAAGAAAAAAAAAATCAAAAGTTGACTTCTACAAACATGAAAAAAAATAAATCCACTTTCTGTGCTTAAGGGAGATTTTAAATGAAGTAAAACCTGATACTGGACACAAAGCTGTTTGCTTCACAAAACCACCTCCAAATCAAGAAAGAGCAGGTGCAATATCTAAAACAGTCTCTGTATATCATAAACATACAATGATTCATATGATGAGCATGATCTTTCCTGAATACCTGAAGAGTAAGAGAATTCCTCACATCACATGTTACGTTGTGATGACCATGAAATTGATATGACCCACTGCATCACACATTGCTGAGTAGGTAATTAAAGGAAGATTAATCAGAGGCATAACTACTTGTAACACAAAATTCTCTTCAACATCACGAAGAAATATAGCTGTAGAAGGTGGTGTATTCCCTAGGAGAAGCTTGCACCATATTATCTCTTTTCAGTAAAAGTGTTAAAATGGATTTAAAAAAAAAAGAGCTTTCACTGATAAACTAATGGCCCCATTCTGTGTAGCTCTGAATCTAAAGAAGCTGTTATACAAGTTGGTAAATAGATTAGCCCTCTCTATCCTGAGGATCAGTGCAAAAATGGCCATCTTTGGAGAAATCAGATGATACTCCCAGAAATATCCTACACTTCTTGTAGGCTGACAAGACCACAAGTTATCAGCTCAATAGATGTATAGTGAGCTTGGTCTGGCTGAAAACAAGAGGCAAGTACAGCAGTGCTGGAGTGAGAGGACAGAAAACTGTTTTACTGAAAATGTGAAATATTAGACTAAAGGGAAGAAAGGGTGCGTTTAGAGGGATTTGTAGGTCAGCAAAAGGCAAGCTAAAGGTCTGAGCTGGGGTGAATTCATACAAGAGGAGAAAGACTTGGGAATGTAAAAGCTCAGTAGTCATCAGTAGAGGTGTAGCGCAGTTATTTGGAGGACATGGAAAACATGCAAGCAGCAACTGTGGGTCAGAGGACACTGAAGAAAAGCACGTTGTGCCTTTTTGGACTGGGAGCATCTGTCGTGCAGGAGGAAGGCGGAGAAGTAGGAATACAGGTGCTGGGGGAAAGGAAGCACAGGAGGATAAAAATCATTTTGTGGGTAAGTTGGAATACTACAATGGTAGAAGTGGGTAGTTCCACATGCTTAAGAAGAATGAGCATGAGAAAAAGGATGTGATGGGGAAATTACGGAGGAAAATGAGGGATGAGAGCTTAGGACCTTAAAAACGACAGCAGAGGATGTGTCAAATCGTTTAGTACTACTGAAATACAAGGAAAGAGAGCTCTTTTGGGATGTGGAACAACCTGCAGAGACAGGGTATAAAGGGCTCCAGTGTCCATGGGGCCACAGAGGTGGCAGACTGTTGCAAGGGTTAAGAGCATTTCAAAGCTAGCAGAGGAAAGGAATACAGAGTCTGGGAAAAGTACGGACACTGAAGTTTGAGGGCTCCAACTGAGATCAGATTAATCTGGAGAATCTGAGACCCTCTAAGGAAATTTGGAATGTAGTGGGACTGGGGGGGTGGAAATAAGTACTGGAAGAAAGGAAAGAATGGGACAGCCTATCCAGGAAGGATAAAACTGAGCACAGAGTGGTTGAGAAGGCAGGGGACGTAAGGACAGAGAGCCATGGGCAGGCATACCCTGCTATCTGCTAAAAACTTGTTCCTTAAGAGTGTGACAGTCACAATTTGACAGATACCAATCCTGGTTTTTTTCCCTTAAGAATTAAGGTAATAGAGGAAACACACGGAAGTAAAACATGTGTCTAGAGAAGGTAGAAAATGTGTGAAAACCACCACTTCAGAAAGTAAGCAATACATTTAGAAGAACTAAACTCTGCTTGCTGGAGTGCTTAGTGAAGCTGGACAGACACGTGCAAGGTTTGTCTGCCCATACTAAGGTCAAACCTAGAAGGAATTTGAGGAAAGTGGTGCTAGGTTCTTCAGACAGGTTCAATGAAGTCTAAGGGTGGAGTTGTGCTACACCAAGAAGTGAAAAGAGCAGCAGTGCTGTTGGTGAAAGGACAGAGGGGAACCACAGGGATCAGGAACACAGAGAGATGAGACTGGAGTCTTGCAATTCTTTATACTTATCTATGTGCAATATTTAAAGAGGTGAGCACAAGAGAGGAAAGCACCTTCAGCTTACAAGTAAATGCTTAAAGGCAATGAACTAAAAAAAAAAAAGTAGTTTATTATCTGAAGATTATGGCAAATTTCTAAAAAAAAAGTACAAGGGCTTTTGTAAAAGTCTGTCAGTAGAGAACATAAAAGTCATTTTGGCCACTGCAAGAATCATTTAGTGGGTCTGTGCACTGAAGGATGGAAAAAAAAAAAAAGTCAAAGATTATCAGAAGTTTGGAAGCTGAAGTGCAATTCTATTTTTGGCCTGTAAACAGGGGAGGTTTTGTGAAGGGACCCAGTTACTTCTTCCAAAAAAAAAAATATATATAAAAGAAGGTACCCTGGAAACAACAGATACAGCTGAGTTGCCTATCTTGTAAAACCTATATCCTTACCTGTTACCTCTCTTAGAGGGTAATTATTTGCTTAGAGGTCAGAACAAAGATAAAACCTCTGTACTTCCTCATTATTGCCTCTCTTCACCCAGTTAAGGCTCCCAACCCCAGTGGATACATCAGAGCAGGGACCTCTGTCACTTCCACAGGGAAGGCAGGTCCATTAAACAAGTGTTGATGCTGCACTCCTACTCTGAAGAAAAATCTTTTGTCTTCACCACCATCCAGTTCTTCTCCAGCTGAGGTAAGAAAGAAAACAACACAACCCCACCGCTCCGCTGATGAGAGCATGCAGCCTACTCTGATCAGTGCGTAAAAACCTCAGAAAAGGCCAGAGCAAGGCCTAGGGCATTTAGAAACTCATAGGTTTAAGACATATCCATATAAAAGCAGTATGGTTGAAGCTTTACACCCCACCAAATCTGAAGGTGTCAGGATATGGGAGCTGCATGTTTAAAGGCAGAGCTTGAATTTCTAATTACACATATGAAGAACTACTCTGCCAAAGCCACAGCCTTGCTTTTAGTGCACGTTTAAAACCATGTTTTGTCCAGGATAACAGGCTCTGCAGTAGAAGGAGAGGTGCTGATGCTTTAAAGAATGGCACCTCAGAAGGTGAATTCCCAGCAGAGCATGGTACTTTAAACACCTGCTAGAGGATTTATGGCTAGACATGCAAGCATGCACAACATGACTTGGGCTGTGTTCAGCTCCAGGCCCCCCAGCGTAAGAAAGACAGGGACTTGCTCAAGTGGGTTCACAGGAGGGCCACAAAGACGATCAGCAGGCTGGAGCACCTTCCACATGAGGACAAGCTGAGAGAGTTAGAGTTACTTGGTCTGGAGACAAGACGACTCCAAGGAGACCTCATAGCAGTCTTCCGGTATTAAAGGGGGCCTACAGGAAAGATTAAGAGACACTATCACTGAGTGTAGTGATAGGACAAGGGGTAACAGTTTCAAACTGAAGGAATGGAGGGCTACATATTAGGAAGAAATTCTTCACTGTGAGGGTGATGAGGCACTGAAACAGTTGCCCAAGAAGCTGTGGATGCCATCTTTCCCTGGAAGTGTTCAAGGCCAGGTTGGATGGGACTTTGAGCAACCTGATCTATTGGAAGGTTTCCCTGCCCAAGGCAGGAGGGTTGGAACTAGATCTTTAAGGTCCCTTTCAACCCAAACCATTCTAGGATTCTATTACTCATGATTGGGCACAACCTTGGGACAACTTTCAACAGCCTGTTCAGCCCCAGGTCTGTGCTCCAAAGCAGCTGGCCAGCTTTGGAAAGCTAACACTCAAGTCCCTGGCTTTGGCTAGGGACTTAAGAGACTGTAGTCACCAGTCTGGAAATACATCTGTTCTACCAATAAGTTTTTCATATTCCCCTACATGAAGGAACTGAGAACCAACAGGAAGACAACACACGATTTGGCAGGAATTGTAGCATGACTAGTTCGTTCAGGTTGTGCAGGCCTGATCTGTGCTAAGTTTAGATGGTACATGCTGCTTTTATTCACTAGCCCATCCAAACACCTTCCTTTCCCAGGAAAGCTTTCATCTTTGAAAGAATTGGCCTAGCTACACTCTCCACATTCATCATTGACCATACATTGCTCTGGTATCATTTTGGTGATTCTCAAGACTGGACAGAGATTGTAAGGGAACCACAAGCCACTGCAGGGGTGGACAAGGGCACAAGTACCTCATCTTAAAGTAAGTCTGCACTGGACAAAGTTCTAACATTTCTTTTTCATGAGTTCCAAGTGCACAGTGAAGCAAAACAAGGGGACACTTACCTTTATTCCAGCCATGTGCCAAGATACTCTGTGAACATCATCCTACTGTCCGAGGTCTTCATTTGGATCCTGAACATATATCAACACCAAATGGAGAACTGTTTTCTGGGTTTAAGGATCTTCTGAGGATAGTTTATTGAAACCCAAAGGCAGCAGAGCCTGACAAACTAGAGCTAGCAGTAACGCATCCACTCTGGGGACTACCTCCTCACCCATTACATAGTAGCTGGCATTTGGTAGCTTGAAGTAGAGCAGCCTCTTCCCCTAGAGCTGCTGGTTCACACATCTTGTTACAGACTAACTAGCGAGTCAGTCCAGCACAGGGTTCCAGTACTACTGGACCTACTTACAGCAACGGAAAACCAGCCACTGCTTTGAGGGCCAGAACTTCAGAGGTGTGTGTAGTATGAAAGTGACAAAAAACCAGAAAGATGTTCCAAAGCCAGTTTGGTATCCCAACCCCATCCCACCCACTGAGAGACCACACAGACTCGGTAAGGTGGTGAATTGTTTTAGAGACCATTTAATGTACATTGGCGGATTGCTACAACATGCTAGAGGAGATTACAGCTGTGTTTATAGAGGAAGGAAATAAACTGCATGTGTGAGTGGCTGTAACGCTTGGACAGCAGAATCCCTTGCTTTTACTCTGAGGGCACTGGTGGCATTTTTTTCCCCATGCATAGAGACACAAAGGAGGGGGAAGGGAGCAGAAGAGACAACATACAACATCTAAGAGAAAGAAATGGAAGAGACAGCCTAGAGGGACCTCAGCCCCGAGATGAACAGGAATGAGGCACCAAAGGCTTGTTTAGAAGAGTTCAAGAGAATTGCTCGTCTGGGGGCCTCAAGCTTGTATGCCCACCCCCTAAAACGATAGCAGTAAAGTAGTACAAGCAGGCCCTGGGTCCTCTTCAGTAGATGCACTTCTGACCGTCCATCACATCTCAGTTCCACAAGGAATTAGGGAAGTGCTCAGGGAATGAGGGCTGCTTCATTCCAGATCTTCATCTCTGCCCTCACCCAAGGTGGAGAGGGATAGACTTGCAGGGAGATGAACTCAGTGCAAATGAAATGCTGGGGCATGGAAGAAAGCATGCAAAACCTAGCCCGTTCCCAGACGCCCTGTGGGGAGGAAAGAGGCTTCCCCAGCATACCCGATGAAATAAAAAGCATCTGCTTCTCTCATCTTTTTTACTGCGCTCCCATCTGGGAACTCCAGTGATGTTTTCCCCTGCCTCCCCACATCACCTTAAGCCTAGACAGAGCCCGTTCTAAAACCAGGGTTATGCTTTGTAAAATAAAGGAGTGCCCTCTTTCCAGTCTAGATTACAGGCTACAGCTCAGCTTGTGAAAAACAAACAAGATGCACATTCCTCAGAAGGCTCTGCAGAAAACGAGAAACATGGCAGCTCCTTTCACCCCAGGTTTGACAACACATTCAAACAATTTACAGCTCTTGTTATTTTTGATAGAGAACAAGGGGATTGCTTACAGAAAGACACAGCACTCCACACTGCAAGTTTACTTCCAGCAGAGACCACTTTGGATTTAAACTCAAGAGAACCCATAGCAAGTAGGAGGGATTTCAGTTTGATAGGCAATTCGAGAACTAAGCTGCCAAGCTGGGACATCTGACATCACTTTGCAATACCCATGCCCAGAGCAGCATTTCCCTTTGAAGCTAACCATTCCAAGTATTTTCTAACTCCTGCTGAAAGTTAGAGCTTTGTGGCAGCAGAAATAGAACAGGTATTCTTAATCAGAAAGCTGTGTGGCTCCTTCAGCCCCACCTGAAATACCTTCAGTCTCCTTCACCTCCACCTATTACATAGCGGACCTCTTTTGACATTCAACACAGTAACACAAAAGGAAAACACCTATTCCTATTCTACCCCAAAGTCTTCCAGAAAGCTGCAAGATAGCAGAAAGCCACAAGGTCCTGGCTTGTGGCTGCACAGATGAAAGAAATATTTGACACCACTCACCAGACTCCTTACTGTTGTTCTTTTGCTCCTTTTAGCAAGGGATTTTATCCCCACACATGCCTTTTAGATAGTAACTGTTGCACTTGACTGAGGCAAATATGTGGGCTCTCCTTTATAATAACTGAAATCACCATGTTCAGAGAGCAAGTCATCTGAAAATAGTTATTTATTCTGCCTGTCCTTAAGCACTCATCTCTCTATGACTAGTAAATCTAGATCACTACATCTAGTTCACTCAGATGGCTCACAGTCACTGACCAAAAACTAGCCTTTATTTCAGAAGCTCAATGAAAAGGTCAAGTCATGCTGCCACTTTTTAGGCAAAACACTACAGAATCTCACATACTGAAGTCCTTCATCCCCAAAGGCACTGCATTAAGGCATTCTTATTTTGCTAGAGGCCACACAGGCATTATTTGGCAAGCTCACACACCAAAATAAATCACAAAAATTCCCTGCAAGAGAGCTGGAGCAATAGCTGCCCACTCCTTTATTTCCCTTTCCTCTAAACTCAGATGACCCTCCCTCAAGCTAGAGAAGCTGTTGAAGAGTCTAACTGTGTTTAGTAGAGTGCTTCAGCCTCCTATACAGAAGACAAATTAAAACTAGTAAGGAAATAAATGAATAAGCTAGGTGAAAGGGAAAGGAAGGAAAGATTCAGGGGTAAGAAGAAACAGGCAAGGAAAGTAGGTTGCAGACAGAAGGAGTTACATTCAAGTAAAAAAGTAGACTGGAAACAAAGCAATGGGGAAAAAGGAAAGAACAAAAGGGCAAGTTACATCAAAGGTCCCTTAGAGACCTCCAAATCCCCTACCAGGGAAGGGACTTGCCAACCCACCCACTCCAGGGTAAATGCCCCTCATACTTACATGTTTACTTGACCTGGCAGACAGAATTTCCCACTTCTACAATGATGGCCACCCTCAACTCCTTCTGTTACTATGTAAAGCATACCATTTCCACAATAAGTGTGGGAATCCCAGCTCCACCACCTCCCTTCCTCATGGACTGAAGTTAACACTTCTGCAACCAAGACCCTCCCAATCTCAAACCAAAAAACGGAAGGGTTTAAAGTAATCTGGAGTTGTGCTTCTTCACCTTTGATCCTGGGCTTTTCAGTACTTACTTACAATCCCCACCACCACAATGGCACAAATCACTCCCATCATGATCATCATCTGGAAAGAGAGAGATTGACAAACAGTAATACTCAGAACAGATTGAACAGTTCACGTCTTCTCTGACAGCCAGGGAACATAAACCAGACCATGAAGGTAGGACGGCCAAGGCCTCAGTCTTTCCACAGTGACAGATTCCTAAGCCCTTGAAATCATTATTAAGGCCACACTATCCTCTCAAAGCCCTGCCCAATTTCCTTCTGATGGAGGCCATGATGCTAGGGAACTCACCTTGCAGTTCTTCCACCAATACTTCCTTTTGAGTTTTGCTGCATTACTTTCAAATTGTAAGGCACCGGCCCGAAGGGCATCTGCCCGGTCATCTAGCTGGCCCAGTTTCTCGTCTCGTTCCAGCACCTTGTCTACATTTACACATATTATATCAACCACCTGCAAAAGGAAGAATAGTAGTTGTATTGGTAAAAAAGAGTTGAAAAATTAAGAGGAGTAACTTGGCCAATAACTACCACTGATATAGTAACAAAGTGATAGTCCTAATAAAAGAAAACAGGTCAGAATAAGAAAAAGCTGAAGTCATTGCCTACTTTGAAGTGGGGAAAAAAAATTCTAGACCCTCTGTTAAAGCATCAGCTCGAGTACACTTAAACCAGGTCCTCAGCCTGACATTCTCACCTATTTTTCAAAGCTCTCTCAAATTCAACAAGTCTAAGCCTCACCCCTCACAAGAGGAATCATACGCTCACTCTGCAATAACTGCAAGTATAATTTAGAGCTACATGCTGCTGCCTCAGTGAGGCACAAAGGCGTTATGGCATGTCAGCAGCCATGCTACAGACACACCCTGGGAGGTCGGGCACGTCACCGCGTCTGCACACAGACTGTTCCCTTGAAGCAGCAGGCAGGGATTAAGAGTCTTTCTGGATACCGTAGAGCTTTTATTTCCCTAACAGGCGCACGATACAAGGTGCCAAAAATCTAACAGGCTTGTTCCTTAAAGTCGCGTCTGGAATTAAGCGGCTTTTAAACATAAAGAGGCTGGAGGAGAAATTGCTTTATAGGTCTGCCATCTTACTTTGAGCATTAACGCATTTCTGGCATCGGCACGACAAGCACACCCACCCCCTCAGCAACAGGCGCCTGCCAAGAACATGGCTGCAGAGGAGCAGCGGAGGCGGCCAGGCAGCCTGTGGGACGCCAGCCCGGCTGGCAGAGCTACTAACCTCCTTCACGTCGGCCTGCGCCTGCCGCAGATTGTGATCGCTGCTCAGGCCGGGGCGTGGCTCGGGGGGACCCTCCTCAGGGGCTCCCCCTTCGGGGGCCGCAGGGCCGGGTTGCTGAGCCGGGTCGAACCTAGGGAAACGCGCATCCATGCACAGAGACAAACCAGGCAGCCGCTCCAAAGGGCCCGGTCTCCCTTCGCACCTGAACACGAAGTGCTCCCAGCGCCGGGGCAGCGCCGGGAGCAGCCCCGACGGCCCCGCGCCCTCCCTGGGCAAGGAGCAGGCGAGCTCGGGGAAAAGCCCGGAAAAGGCGGACGGCGGGGAGAGCCAGCCCCGCGGCGGGGAGAGAGAGAGGGGGCCGGGACGGGACCGCGCCGAGGCGCGGGCAGCGCGGGCGAGCCCCGGGAGAGGGCGGCAGGTGCCCTGCGTGAGGGGACGCGGCGGCCCGGGGCAGGGGCAGGGGCAGGGCCAACGCGCCCCACCGGCGCCCCGCGGGGGAGGGAGACACGGGCAGCCCCCACCCTCGGCAGCCAGGACGCGGGCTCCGCGGCGGCCCGCTCCCCAGCAGACACTCACATGCCTCAAGCGGAGCAGGGCACCCCGAGCGCCTCTATCAGTGACACACCCAACGGGCCCTGTATTAATAGGCAGTGAGGCCCCGCCCCTAGAGCCTACAGCCAACCAGAAGCGGCCGCAGGACGAACTCGACGGCAGCAGCAAATCAGCGCCGCCTCTCTGTCCCTCCACAGCCAATCAGCGCTCCGCGCTCCCAGAGAGGGCGGTGACGTAACAAGCCCCGCCCTGCCGTGGCTCGCCCTTAAGACCGCCCCCCTCGGCACGCGTGAGGCGCTGCCTGCGGGGGCTTGTGCGGGGTGCTCCGTTCCTCCGGGCCCGGTTCCGTCCCGCCACGCCAGTCCTGAGGCCGCCGCGATCCGTTCGGGCCGAACACGGTTACTTGCCCCGTCCGGCTTCCCCCTGGGCGCCTAGGCCGTGTCAGTGCCGTCAGAGGCAGGGGCTGCGGCGCTCCTCTGTAACTCCCGCCGCCGCAGCGTGTTTGTTGGCTCCGGTTAAGCCGCTGTCCCCGCAATTAAGGTATGGCGTTGCTGGCGTGCTTCCACCATGCAGCACGGTGCAAAAGGGAACTGGAACGGGCCCCTGAAAGTGAGTGTGTTGAAGCCCTTGCTGCCTGCTGGGAGAAATCAGGCTCCAGCAGCAGCCTCAAGAGCAGCTACGTATTTGGGGGTTTGCCCTCTAAATATTTCCAGAAGCCTGCTGGATCGGAGAGGATTCCTCAGTGAAGGACAAAACAGGAGGCACGAACATACTGGAACCAGAAGTGTCTCCATACAGGATTTGGTGCTGTGAGTGGGGTGGCAAGTGACTGGTTCACACCTTTTCCTTTCATAAGGTGGTACAGGCCATTAATAAGTGTCTTTAGCTTGAGAGCTGATGGATTAGTTGATATGTTATGAATTATAGCCTGAGAGCCAAAAGGCCATGGCTACAAGGAAGGTGAAGACTTAATACAGGGTTGTAACTAGAGCCAGATGATTTGCAGGTAGGATATTAAGGGTTAAGGAGGAACCCAGCACTAGCCTCAGCAGACTGAAGGTTTTAAAACTGTGCCTTCAAACAAGCCGCAAAGGGACAAGTTTGTGGAAGAAGCTTCTGTAGCTTGGCAACCTTCCCACTGCAGTTTGAGGACCCGTCCAGTAAACGTTGCAAATAACAGAAGATGGAGCTTGTGCAACTAGCCCCCTTGCCAAGTTGGTGCTTAGGGCTAAGAGTTGACAAAGGGTCCCAGATACTTTTCTCTTGACACTTTTCCAGTTTCTGACGTACTTTCAGCCAAGGATTTCCTACACCTGTGGTTTACCTATGTAATAACCACCAGCTGCTCTCTTCCAGGTGCTTGCTCTGTCTCCGGTTGGATCTGTGCATGTTTCCTGAATCCACACCACCTTCTGGCAATAGTCCCACAGGTCTGCCACCCTGCTCCTAGGAACGAGGACTTCAGCTGCCTGAACAGACCCTGGCTTCGCCTTCTTAAAGCTTAAGACTTACAGGAAGTTCTTTTCATTCCCTACTGCTTCCAACCAAGTGCTTTTGAAGACAGACTAGCATTACTCTGTAACAAGATACATGAAGTCAGCAGATAACTGCCCTATTACCTACAAGCCAGATTAATAACTCAGGGAGAAGAGATAGGCAAATGCCTGCTCGTCATACAGGTTTTTCTGACGTATAAAATGGTCTTTGTGATGCTGGACTAAACGGATGCCAGCTTTGACTCACCATAACTTCTCCTCTAAAGGAACCAGTAACAGTTACAGAAAACTAGAAGCTAGTGTTTTTTTAAAACTCTCTGAATTACTTTTGCAAATACTGTAGAGACGAGAAGTTAATCACAAAAGTCCAAGTCACATACACCCTGTAGCTGCATGCCTGGAAGCATGAAACTCAGCACTGGAC